>BPLR01014836.1:0-10277 GCA_021605095.1 Caerostris extrusa | reverse complement strand
ACGCATTGCTGTCTCATCCTAAGACGGTGAATTTCTGTATACCAGTAGTATAAAGCGGATTAACGAAGAAGTTTATAATCCGATTAAAACTTCCTCAATAATCCATTTTTCATTATATCACTGCTATGAACTCGCTTCATATTTTAATTCCTTCACTCAAATATTCAAGTTATTCACTTCAAGCAATTATGACATGTAACCACGAAATAAAATTTCAAACTTCATTAAAAATGGAATTAAATAAAATTAATTAAAATCGATGAAAACTGAAAAAAAGGGAGGAGACGGAAAACAAGTTTGAAATAAAATTTTAATTAAAAAGGCATGTGTTAATAAGATGAAAATTAAACATATAACATATATTTGATATATTACAAACTTCCATATGATTTGCCAGAAAAACTACGAGATATTAAATTTCATTAATTTAATTTATTGTTGGAGCTGTTTTTTATAAAGATGTAAGTTTACTATTAATCCACTGAATTATCTTTGCTAAGTTAATTAAAACAAGCAATATATAAAAAAATTCAAAGGTAATTCCTACTTTTTTTTTCACTATATTGCAGAAAATCCTTTTATAAATAATTTTCATTCATTTTTTAAAGTTTATCTGGCGCCATCTATTGGTAGATATATGCAACGTAAATCTAAAAAAAATCTAAAATTAATTAATTAAATTTAATTACTGAATTAATATTTGTAGAAACTGTATTAACATCAAATGTCATCCACTACAAGTTAAAAAAATGTATTTGAACTTGAGTGGATGAATAAAAAAGTATTTTAGTAACGATTGAAAATTTGTACAAGATATATAGGGATAGTGTGAGCTAATAGGAAGGAATTGAAAAAAACATCACAATTTATAGAGAGTTTAATTGAAAATATTAAAACACAATATACTATACTCATACATAAAAGTTACAATATACTGTACTCATTGCCAAAAAGTTAAAATGCTTCTTCTTCAGTCAAAGTCCATCCCTGGCCACTCGGTTATTCAACGCCTGTACCGTCCAGGGAATATTTGCCATCCCCTCGTAGTTTTTGTCGCGGTCTACATCGTCAATTAAATTTATTGGTGGTTTCATGACTTTGTGGTCTATAATATTAATAGTTTAGCACCATCTTAAGGCTTTGTCGCTCTACCATCATTTTGTGCTCATCAGACAGGGACCTATAGTTTAACGTAGATTTCATACCCCTAACAAGTCTCCATGATACCGCCAGGATTCGAACCTGAAGTCTGTGGTACCAAAGGCTCGATTCATGAAGATGATCTATTCATCCTTCAGCGTCGTGCTAAGCGCTGCATCGCATTGACAGCTACCTTTTGATAGCTAAGTTTTGATAGCTTTGATTTAGTTTAGTGTCACAAGCGATTCTCATCAGCATTTTGTATGAGACAGATACGGGCAAGAGTTTATCCACAGTTACATCAATGAAAAGTCTATTAATGTGTTTCTAGTGTGCCCATCTATAATGGCACTAGGATGACTGGTGATCAGAACTTCAAAGTTTGGACGAATATTTTTATTGTCAGCAAGGGATCCTCCCTCACGCGAATGCGTTCCACGGTGACATTTGTGCAGGATTCGTTTTTTTATGGTTGATGTCGCCGAGCCACATCCTAATCTTGTTTTTTGGGCGATTTTAGAAATATAAGATATCATTAGATGGGGTTGACATGGTACTTCCTTGATTTAAATCAAATATAACATGTTTTGGATGGTATGACAAGAAGGAAGGATCGATATGTTGCGCCCCTTAGAACACCAAAATCTGAACAGATGCTCATTAAGAAATGGTCATTCAATTGCTGGATAATCTGATGTTGAGTATGGAAAGACGTCGCAAAGATACCATTGCAGTTAAGGTAATTCCTAATCCTTATTAAAGGATATATTTTAAGATAGTATGAAATAAATCTGCGCTTGTTGTTTTAAATAAACGAAAACTATGAAGTTTACATGTCTGTTTTCAACATGATCTCTATAATTATGCTATCAACAAACGATATGGAATTTAAAATTCATCCATTTTAGGCTTCTTAAGCTTTTTACCCTTCGTAATGTAATAAGTAGTATTTTAATCTTTATTGCCAAGTTGACGTTTTCCCTCGACTTTCTGGTATTTAATTGTTGCTTTAATGCTGAATTGATTTCTATCCTTCTTTCTCGAACATTGAAGAAAACTGAACATAGAAAAGAAAACGAAGATCACGAAGGAAGAAAAACAACTTCAAATCTTCTTAATTAATTGTTTTAAGTCATATGTATCAAACTTTTTTGTTTTATTTCAATATTTTATTAAGACAGACCAAGATTTTTTCATCACTCAGTAATAAAGTGTATAACATTTTAACTTAATGTATTCACAAATTCGTTATTCGACCACATGTTGTTGATCGAAATCCTGATAAAAATTAGTGAAACTTTTTATAAAAATCATTTTATGTCTTTCTATAAATGTTAAGGAAAACAAAATATAGATTTTGTTTTAAAAGAAAATAATAATAAGAAGTTAATAAAAACATATGATGTTTGCACATCAGAATTTTCAAAAATTTACTATACGATTCAAAAAAAAAAAAAAAAAAAAAAAGAAAAATTAAATTCCAATTGGTATTTTTCCAAATTTTGGAAATCAATGTATTAAAAACAGGCAGCAGAATAATAAACATTTGTGCATGCCTTCAGTGCAATAGAGCCTACTCCTTAAATATGCTTTGAAATTTACTATTAGAATATCAATAAGATTCTTAAATCTTCAACAAAAACTTGAAAACCAATCAAATAATTGAACCAAAATGGGAACCCTCTGAATAAATCCCACAAATGGGAAGACAACATAATAAAGGAAAGCTTTCCACAACGAAATGAATATCGCAATTATTAATATATACGTTCCATTGTCGATGCCTCACGGAGCCTGAATGGAGAAAGATGTTGACCATTCTGTGAGAAAACCGGGAGGAGGCTAGTGGCTGAATAACAAGAGTCCGCTTTGTTTTCCTAATCTCAAAAGATCGTGGAAAACCGATAAAATGTTGTATAACTCACGGTCAATACCCGCTTCCGATATGAGTACCCCTTAAAACGATTCAATCCATCGGAAAGCTTGTTAAATGGCCGGGAAAAAGCAAACGTCAGCTAAATGTCCAGGCGCACATCCGTCATCACCCTCGGTCTTTTCTAATGCCGTCCTCTATCTGAAGAAAAGAGGTCATTAGCGCTGCATCCGAGAACTCCGAGACCGCGTGTATAATCATTTAGGCTGTCACCACCTTCGTAGACCTCTTTTCTACGCTTAATTATCCGCTCATCCCCCCCCATACCAGTGGATAGGGCGAGAGATAACGGGGGCATTTCCCAGGCGCAGTTTTAAGGGGGTGTAATTTAGGCTGTAGGATGGCATTCGTGTAGGGGATCTGTTTCGTCGTTCCCTGAGACACTGTGCGTCCCGGAGGGATGGGGAATTACTGGCCTCAGTTCTGTTAAGGACACGCTTGGGCCAAAGGTTTGCAGACGCGTTACTTACTTTTTATTTGGAATTTTTCTTAGAGGAAGGGAGGACTGAGTCCTAGTTTTAATTGCAGACTCATGTGGTATTAGGTCTCTTTTAGGCGGAGTAAAGCGTTTCAGACGTAATGTTTATAAGTGGCTGTCTAAGACAGCTTCCGAGGCTATTATAGCTCGAGTGGGTGCAGTAATTCAAAACTATGATGCCATCAGTGGTTTAGTTGGGTACGTTTTAAGTGAGTCGAAGTAGTTTTCTAGACTTGATATTTTCTAGTGGGATGTGTCAAATATGAATAAAGTATTTATAGATAGTAGAAGAAAATAACCAAAAGAAAAAATTAATCAATTAATAAATCATACAAAGCATAATGAAATCAACTTCACAGATTTATTACTCAATAAAACGTTAAAAAAAGAAAAGAGATAATTCATTTTTGTTTTTTGTGCATCTAAGAGCATCAAAGATTTATTTCAGAGACTTTTTTTACAGTTGTACTTATAAAAGACAACAACGTGTATAAAGAACGTGTAATACAATTTCTCAATAGTAATACTTTCCTGATTTTAATCTCATATAACATGTTTGGTATGCTATTTGGTGATGCACGCTCAATTTTTGGGGCCTGATGACTGAGTGACTAGCGTTCTGGCCTCTCGGTACCACAGTTTTTCGGGTTCGTGTTTCTACAGTGCCATAGATGTTTATAGTGGTTTGAAATCCACTTTAAGTCGTAGGACCCTCTCTCATATGACAGTAGAGCGTCACAAAGCTCAATCAGACTTCTCACCCATATCATCCCGAACTGTAAATGGGCAAATCAGCTCTAGGTACAGTGATGTGGTTGGTATAGTAGTAGTAGTAGTAGTAGAAATATTGGAACTGATGCTCCTTGAGAAATGGACATTCAACTGTAAGAGTAAGGCAGAGAGTAAGAGTAAGACAGTTCATAATACTAAGGGATATATTTTTAAATAGTTTGAAATATATCTATACGTATTATTTTAGGCTCACAAAAAGGCGAAGTTTAAATGCCTGTTTTCATCATGATCTTTATAATTCTGTTATCAACAAAGGATGCGGAATTTAAAAATTAATTCATTTTAGGCTTCTTAATCTTCTTCGCCTTTGTAAAGTAATAAGTAGTATTTTAATCTTTATTGTCAAGTTGACGTTTTCCTCAACTATCTTGTATTTAATTATGGCTTTAATGTTGAATTAGTATATTTCCTTCTTCCTCGAACATTGAAGAAAACTGAACATATTGAAGAGAAAAAAATCTGAGCTCATGTAGGAAGAAAACAATTTCGAAATCTTCTTAATTAATTGTTTTAAGTCATATGATAAGAATTATTGAAGCTTCCTGATAAGAATTATTGAAGCGTTTTATAAAATTATCTTATGGCTGCTTATAAATTGTAAGTCAAACTTTCAAAAATTTACTACGAGATTTAAATACAAAATTCCAATTCCAATATTGTTTTTCCAAATTTTGGAAATCAATCAATTAAAAAAGGACAGCGGAATAATAGAAATTTGTTCGTGCCTTTAAAGCAATAGAGACTAGCTCTTAAATGTGCTTTGAAATTTACAATTGGAATTTCAATTAGATCCTTAATTCTTTTGACCAAAATTCGAAAGCCTATCTAATAATTAAAGCAAAATGGAACCCTCCAATTAAATCACACTAATGGGAAGCTAACATAATAAAGGAAAGCTTTCCGCAACGAAATGGATATCGCGATTATTAAGATATACGTTCATTGTCGATGCCTCGCGAAGCGTGAATGAAGAAAGATGTTGACCATTCCGAGGGAAACCTGAGGAGGTTAGTGGCTGAATAACAAGCGGGTCCGCTTTGTTTTCCTAATCTCGAAAAGTCGCGGAAAACCGATAAAATGTTATGTAACTCTCACGGTCATTACCCGCGTCCGATATGGGTACCCTTCAAACGAACCAATCCATCGGAAAACTCGTGAAATGGCCGGGAAAAAGCAAACGTCAGCTAAATATCCAGGCATCACCCTCGGTCTTTTCTAATTCCGTCCTTTATCTGAAGAAAAGAGATCATTAGCGCTGTATCCGAGAACTCCTGGATCGCGTGTATAATCATTTAGGCGGTCACCACCTCCGTAGACCTCTTTTCTTCGCTTAATTATCCGTTCATTGCCCCCGTACCAGTGAATAGGGCAGCATATAACGGGGCATTTCCCAGGCACAGTTTTAAGGGGCGTAATTTAGGCTGGAGGGACGGCCATTCGTGTAGGGGGATTCTTTTCGTCGTTTCCTGAGACACTGTGCGTCCCGGAGGGATGGGAATTACTGGAGTCAGTGCTGTTAAGGACACGCTTGGGTCAAAGGTTTGCAGATGCGTTACTTACTTTTATTGGGGATTTTTCTTGTCGTCTTCAGGAGGACGGGAGGACTCAGTCGCAGTTTTAAGTGCAGACTCATATGGTATTACTTCTCATTAGACGGAGTAAGGCGTTTCAGATGTAACGTTTTTAAGTGGCTGTCTAAGACTGCTTCGAGACTATTGCTAATTCAATAAGGTATAGTATTTCAAAGCTATGATGCCATCAGTGATTTAGTAGGGAACGTTTAAGTGAGTTCAAGTAGTTTTCTAGACATGATATTTTCTAGTGGCTAGAATAAATGTATAATGAATGCATAGATAGTTGTAGAAAACAGCCAAAAAAGAAAAAGTAATCTAACAATAAATCATGCAAAGTATACGAAAATCTGCTTCACAACTTCATTACTCAATAAAACATGAAAAAATGAAAGCATCTAAGATCATCACAAGATTTATGTAAAAGGCTTTTTTTATAATTGTACTTATAAAAGAATGTTCAATACAATTTCTCAATAGTAATACTTTCCTGATTTTAATCTCTTATAACATGTTTGGTATGCTATTTGGAGATGTACGCCCAATTTTTGGGTCCTGGTGACTGATTGGCTAGTGTTCTGGCTCTCGGTACCACGGGTTTCGGGTTCGAGTTTCTACAGTGCCATAGATATTTATAGTGGTTTGGAATCCATTTTAAGTCAGTAGCTCCCTCTCTCATATGAGAGTAGAGTGTCACAAAGCTCAGTCAGACTTCTCACCCATATCATCCCGAACTGTAAATGGGCAACTCAGCTCTAGGCACAGTGATGTGGTTGGTATAGTAGTAGTAGAAGAAATATTCGAACTGATGCTCATTGAGAAACGGACATTCAACTGTTAGGTAATCTGATATAGAGTATGGATAGATGTCGCAAAGGGCAAGGCAGCTCATAATACTAAGGGATATATTTTAAAATAGTTTGAAATATATCTATGCGTATTATTTTAGGCTCACAAAAAGGTGAAGTTTAAATTCTTGTTTTCATCATGATCTTTATATTTCTGCTTTAATGCTGAATTTATATTTTTACTTCTTCCTCGAACATTGAAGAAAACTTAACATATAAAAAGGAAATAAAAAAAGACTGGGCTCATGAAGTAAGCAAAACAACTTCGAAATCTTCTTAATTAATTGTTTTAAATCATACATATCAATATTTTGTTTTTTATTTTAATATTTTGTTAAGATTTTCTCATCACTCAGTACTAAAGTAAATAAAATCTTTAACTTTAATATATTCATAAATTAGTTATTCGAACACATGTCGTTGATCGAAATCCTGACAAGTATTAATGACGCCATTTATAAAATTATTTTATATCTTCCTATAATTTTTAAGACAAATAAAATATCGAATTTGTTCTAAAAAAGAAATAGAAGTAAGAAGTTAATATAATATATGCTGCTTGCAAATCAGAATCTAACTTTCAAAATTTACCACGAGATTTAGAAACAAAATTTAAATCACAACAGGTTATTTTCCCATATTTTGGAAAGCAATCTATTAAAAAAGGACAGCGTAATAATAAAAGTGTGTACACGTCTTTAAAGTAATAGAGTATAATCCTAAAATGTGCTTTGAAATTTACAATTATAATTACAATTAGATCCTTAAATCTTTAACCAATATTTGAAAACCAATCTAATAATTGAAGCAAACTGGGACCCTCTAATTAAATCAACACAATAAAGGAAAGCTTTCCACAGCGAAATGGATATCGCAATTATTAAGATATACGTTGCATTGTTAAATTATAGATGACTCACGGAGCGTGAATGAAGAAAGATATTGACCATTCTGGGCTAAACCGGAGGATGTTAGTGGCTGAATAACATCCGTCCGCCTTGTTTTCCAATCTCCGAAGATCGCGGAAAACCGATACGATGTTATATAACTCTCACGGTCATTACCCGCGTCCGATATGGGGGTACCCTTCAAACGAACCAATCCATCGGAAAAATTCGTTAAATGGCCGGGAAAAACAAAATCAGCTAAATGTCCAGGCAGAACATCAAACATCACCCTCGGTCTTTTCTAATTCCGTCCTCTATCTGAAGAAAGAGAGGTCGTTAGCGCTGCATCCGAGAACTCCTGATCGCGTGTATAATCATTTAGACTGTCACCACCTCCGTAGACCTCTTTTCTTCGCTTAATTATCCATTCATTTTCCCCCACACCAGTGGTCAAGGGCAGGAGATAACGGGGCATTTCCCCAGGCACAGTTTTAAGGGGTGTAATTTAGGCTGGAGGGGACGGCCAATCGTGTAGGGGATTCGTTTCGACGTTTCCTGAGACATTTTGCGTCCTGGAGGAATGGGATTATTGGCCTCAGTGCTGTTAAGGACACGCTTGGGCCAAAGGTTTGCAGACGCGTTACTTACTTCCATTGGGAATTTTTCTTGGTCGTCATCAGGAGGATGGGAGGGCTCAGACACACTTTTAAGTGCAGACTCATGTGGTATTAGGTCTCTTTAGACAGAGTAACGCGTTACAGATGTAATGTACCATAATGTTTTTAAGTGGTTGTCTAAGACTGCTTCCGAGAGGGTGCAGTAATTCAAAACTATGATGCCGTCATTGGTTTAGTAGGGTGCATTTAAGTGAGTCCAAGTAATTTTCAAGACATGATATTTTTCTAGTGGGTAGAATAAATTTTGAATAAGTTAACAGAAGATAGCAGAAGAAAATAAATTGAAAGAAAAATTAATCTAACAATAGATCATACAAAGCATACGAAAACCAACTTTTATAAGTTTATAACTAAAATAAAACCTGAAAGGAATATGGTAATTCAGTTTTGTTATTTGTACATCTAACAACAGTACAATATTAATTTCAAAGTCTTTTTTTTTTATTTATTTATTTTTTTTTTTACAATTATGAAAGAACGTGTAATAAAATGGTGCGTTAATATTAATTTCTATATTTATCACATTTGAAATAAACTTTTTTAAATATAAGGACCAAGAAATATTCAACATGCACATAGTTATTTGCATATCTTCAAAGAGTAGGACGAAGGACTACATCTACAAGCATGATTTTTGTCTTGAAGTCATTAGCATAACCTCCCGAAGTATGGTATATTCTACCCCTCAACCGCTGCTGCTGGCACCCCTTTGTAACTGAATCTTTGGAAGCATTAATAATATATTTTAAGTCTCATTTTACAAATTTTTACGTAATTGTCAATGACATCTAGATTTTTCAAAATTATTTTAACGCTGATGTAGAAATCTTTGCCACAGAACTTAAAATGGAAATGATTGATTTCCAGTTTAGCGACATTTTTAAATGTCTGTTTCTATCATGATATTTATTATATATATATATATATATATATATATATATATATATATATATATATATACTTTAAACAAAAGAATATGGAATTTAAGCATGATAATCTCTTTCTGTATTAATTGATATTTAAAGTTTTTATTGTTGAATTGACTTTTCTTTAATTTCCTTTTATTTGCTTATACCTTTAATGTTGAACTGATTTCTTCCCACTTCCTCGAAAATAAATTGAAGAAAATTGAACGTTGAAAAGAAATAAATTAAAAAGACTGAGTTTATGAAGAACTGAACACGACTCTGAAATATTCTTATTTAATTGTTTTAAAACATATGTATCATTATTTTATTTTATTTTAATAATTTATTAAGACATGCCAAGAATTTCTCATTACTCAGTACTAAAGTTTACAAAATGTTAATTTTAATGAATTCTGGACGTAGTGTTACACTCGCGTCATTAGCATAGCTTCAAGCTACACGTGCCGCCTGGGTAGTGCTAAATGAGTAATAGCGTTCGTCGGTGCAACCCAATTTGGCTGCACAGGAACATGGTCAATGCCAGCCAAAGCTCCTATACGCAATTAAAAAATAACTTTAACAAATTCATAAATCTCTACATAGTTATTCCACCACATATTGTTGATCGAAATCTGACGAAAGCTAAGGACTTCTTTTAAAAATTTATTTTATAACTTTCTATAAATTTTAAGGCACACGAAATATCTAATTTGTTTTAAAATGAAATAATAGTAAGAAATTAATAAAATATGTACTGCTTGCAAATCACAATCTAACTAAATTCTAAAAATTTCTATCAAAATTTACTACGATATTTAAAAACAAAATTTAAATTTGAATAGTTTTTCTTCCAAATTTTGGAAATCAATCTATTAGCAAGAAAGGACAACCGAATAACAAATTCATTACAGGGCTTTAGAGCAATAGATCTTACTGCTTAAAAATGTGCTTTGAATTTTACAATTAAAATTTCAATACGTAATTAAATCTTTAACCAAAATTTAGAAATCATTCTAATAATTAAAGCAAAGCGGAACTATCTA
>BPLR01014835.1:0-62040 GCA_021605095.1 Caerostris extrusa | reverse complement strand
ATAAAAATAAGCTATAAATTGTTCTTTGGAATTTCAAATGCATGTGATGTTACGTGTGAATAAGATTTAGAAACTGAATAAAATAAATAAATATATATAAATATATGGAAATAAATATTTTTAAAAAAGCATGAAAAAAGATTATAATTATATACTTTATTTAAAAAAATGGAAAAAGATTATAAATTATGTATTTAAAATACACATGAAAATTATTATAGTTATAAAATAATTTTCCTTTGAGAACTGTGAGTGGAATAGCAAAAATTGCTATTGGGACAACAAAATATTTCAAATGATTTAATCCCAGCTGGAAATTTAATATAACTTTAATCTCCTTTTTCATTTGCCAAATATATGGCATTTAAGAAACTTACGATTGTGAAGTTTTACATGTATATGATTGGGAAGTTTTACGTGTTTACGATTGTGAAGTTTTACGTTTATAAGATTGTGAAAGTTAACGATTAAACGTTCAATGTCTAAACGATTGGGAAGTTTAACATTTAAACGATTGTGAAGTTATGTTTACAATAAAAAAAATGAATTACATTTCCAAACGATTTCTAAAGGTGAATTATCACACGTGGAGAAATTAATGTAAGCATTACTCAACTCCCTTGATTAAAGTATAAGTACAATGAATAGTTTTACTGGCCTTAATTAAACCAATCTCGTTTCCTAACCATGATATTTTTAATGATTAACATCAGATGAAATATTACTATCAACTGATACTCATTACTATAAAAATTCACTAATTTAAATAAAATTGTAGATTCTGAAGATCACAGTAATATAATTATTTCAAGTAACTATTATATGTTTAACTACTGAAAAGATAATTTATTGTCAAACGTTTTCTGGTATTTTTCTTTTAATAGCGTTAGATTTCCTTCATCTTCAATACTTTATATATGTTATGTTCTTTCACTGATGTATCATTTTATCAATAACGCATGCTTGCATATTATATTCTTTTCTTGTAATTAAATCAATTATACACTCCTCCATGTATATGATGGAATTAATTTAATATATATATGATTACATTAGCACTTCATTTTCTAGACCAGGGGTGGCCAACCAAATGATCTTGCGGACCACTTTGGAAATGCATCCTAACTCCGCGGGCCGCATATAAAATTATATATCCTCATATTAAATTTAGATCCATTATAGGCATTTTTGGACTGAAAAATTGAAACATAATGAGTTATTATTTTTGTGTTTACTATCATTCTTACATGTAAGCATGGATAATACAATAATAATACTAAACGCACATTAGTCTTCCCAGAAATATATAACACTAAAAAATATATAAAAAATGTATGAATATAAGCAAAATGAAAAAAAAAAAATCATTAAAATATATTTATTTTACTAGTGCGGTGTGTGTTTCTCCACTCTTTCACTTGGCTTTTGAAAATCGATCACAATTTGGGTATTTTTTACATCGTAACGGGTGTTGCAGGTTGGCGTCCGTTATGTTTGAGCGTGTTTTTATGTTGGGTCAATTTCATTTTCGAAAAAAAAAAACGCAGGTGTAAGTTGAACAAAAAGCCTTAAAAACTTCAACTAAGAGTGTGATTTGCTCTGCTATCAACAATCAACTGTAAACTCATAAATAAAACAGGCAATATCTGTCCTAGATTCGCAAGAATATTAGTTTAAAATCAAAGTTAGTTTTTCTCATCATTTCGAGAGTTAATTTTTGAATATATGGATGCACACGTAATGTATTTTTTTAATGCATTGGTTTTCCCTACTTTGGCCATTATAAAATAAATATATTTTGTAAAAATGTGATACATCTCACAGGCTTGAAAAGTATTCAATGGTCACCCCTTTCTAGATGAACAATCTGAAATGATTTATAAGAAATCATGTTCCACAAACAAGGAAATTAATAAATTGTATTATAGAGTCCAATTTTGCAATTCTAAATGGATCTATTACTGTTATTATTCAGGAAGTCGCATGAAACTTTCTTAGAAGATTGGTGCTTCTTTTGCTATATTCAGAAGATGGTATTTTCATCGTGCGTATGGCATAAATATCCATCCACAGGTACGAGTGTGTGTGAGTCTTCCTAGAAAATTTACAAGAATAACTACTCGCATTTGAGTGCGATATGGTGGAAATCCGTACATCTCCACCAATCAGCATCACAGTCAGTGCGTGAGACTCGTCCATGCTGTCACAATCTCTATTAAATTAATTCTTTTTTAAATAGTAATGACTGAAACTGGAGTCACCAGCGGATTAGAACCTATATCTAGTTTGGTTTGTCTCTCTAAAGGTCATTTCTTGCACATTTTAGGCTAATAAGACCGGAACCTACAGTTTAAGTGATAAAAACATTCATGCCACCGTCAGGATTGGGACGTGAAGCCTGTGTTACCAAAAGCCAGTTAGCCATAAGGCCGCCTAACACTATCTGAGTACGCTACTATTGATGGTTTTGGCCAGTGTTTCTCGCTATATCTTCACCATACCTATTTAGTGCTGTCTTTGGATTTCAACTTCATAAAAATAAAACTTATAATTATGAAAATTATTCATCACCAAGCTTGGAAATTTTTTATGATTGCCTAGTATAAATTTTTTCTAAAAAAGATCTGTCTAAAAACATCTTTGTTTCAAAAATTCTTATAAAATATTATTTAATTTAAGTAAGTATAACTTGGGTATTTATTAAATTTTTAAAAAAATATAATCACTTGTGTTCTAGTACTTTTTTTAAATGTATCCATTTAATGACCTAAAGATAAAAAAAAATCCTCTCAGAACTTTTCATATTTTTTAACTTTAATGTTTTTTTGCCCCTCTACGATAATTTTTTTCATCCATGGCATTGTTGTGCTAATGGCCAGAACTCTAGCCAATTGGCTATCAGCTTTTCTTGAAGAAAACTTTACTGGAAAAAAAATAATAAATCTCTTAATTTTTACAAAATATTGATTTCATTGAAAATATACATCTCTATCAAATAAATAAATAAATAGTATTTTGTTTGAGATTGTCATTTTTAATTATTTAATATTTCTTATATTGAATATAAGAAAATCTTTCCTTTCTAGTTTCATTATGTAGTGTAATAAAAGCTCAATAATATTTGAACCAACATCCCTTTTATGAATTCATTTTATAAACTCATGTATTCTGTATGTTCAACTTAAGCTGTTCATTAATAAAGCTATCTATTGTGAAAATTAAGGTTTTTAAAAATAAAAAATTTTCATTTTCAATTTATGTCTGTTTTTATTGTATTGCTAAAAATTAACTTTAAGTATATTATTTTCAAGAAAACTTGAAATAAAAAACATATTTTTAGTTACAAGTATGAGCTGCCCCACAGAACTTGGAATAAAATTGTAAAATGTCTGTTTGAGCGGGCACTACGTTGGGCGTACAGTTCACTCTGGTGTTTTCAGTTTCTAAGCTGGATGTGATTGGGAAGACTTGGTCAGCAGCAGAACTCTTAATTATTCACACTGCGTGGACATCAAAACCAGAATCACTTTGGGAAAGATATACACTATTCAGTAACGACATTTAAAGACAGATAATTCTAGTTTCGTGAAAGGATTCCACTTCTTCTCCGTAAACCTTACTTAGATTTGCAGGGGATGCGAGAATATACTATATCGCTGGAGTGACTTTCTGTAGAAAAATAAATATATAAATCATAACGATAATGATATTTATATAATGATACATAATAATACAATTGACCTGATAATGACCAACAATACGCATATTAAATAAATATATTTACATGGCAACAATCTGCTAAATATATTTCCTGACAGGTTGATGACTGTAAAAAACAAACGTTTATCAATATCCTGAAGCTGTTTTTAACCTGTACTAAACATTTTGTTAGCGGCTTGTCGCCGGTTGCGCTTACTTCCTCTCGGGTGAAAAATTCTTCACGTGAGAAAAAATGCCTCAATATTATCTTTCGGAAAGTAGGCGGCAGCAAAAATACAGTTTACTAAAAATTTTTCAATTTTTTTTTATACGTTTATTGCAAGATTTGAAATTACAGAGAAATAAAAAATCAGTGAGTTATCAATATATGCACGTTTATATTTATTATATATAAAATATTTATTTTAATTATTAGATTGTAAATATTTATTTTAATTATTTATTATTATGTTAAAAATTTTAGATGAAACTTAGAACAAATATTAAAAATTGATTATATACTTAATGCAATTTTAAAAATTAATTTTAAAGACGATTTTAAAAATTATTTTATTTTAATGTGAATTTTAAAAATATTATTTATTCTTTTATGCCTTTAGTAATACAGATTCCTTTTATTTAAAATTTGAAAGAAATAATAAATGTTTATGATCTCATATTCGCATTGATCTCGTCTTCTCCTAATTGGTCTCATTTTCTCCAAATTGGTCTCATTTTTTCCTAATTGGTCTCATCTTCTTTTCATATTGCAATCAAATTTTTTAAAAAAAAATAAAAATTTTATTTAAAATGTACAAGAAATCGATTCTTATAAATAAAAAAAAATAATCTTCAAATAAAATAGTCTATATAAATAAATAATCTTCTAATTAAACATATTCTCTAACTCTATACATTTGTCCACTAAAAACAGTTTTCATCCAGAAATGAGTTCTAGAAATATCGCAAGTTAATTTCTAAAACCCGTTTGCTAAAAAAGCAAAGCGAAATCGATTATCAAATCTCCTTCAAATCAAAATAAACTCAAGTAATTATTCTTCCGTCCCATTAGATAAACGATGATTTTAAAATTTAATAGTTGCAGCCGTTAGAAATTTTCCCTTTTCTAATGGACTGCCGTTAAAAAGGGAATAAATAGTCCCTCTTTGAAGTAAAGTAGTTCCGCCCTGATGGCTATTTCGCGTGACTTTATTTTTAAGTTCAGCCAATCACGAGGAAGAGCTTTACTGCCTTTGCGGTTCGAGTGCCAAGCAGAAAATACTGCCAGATTTACGATCTTTATTAAATAGTGACTGTGTAGGAAATTTTAGGGGATTAGTTTTAAAGTTTGGAAATATTTTACTTTTCCAACTTTTGCTATTTATTTTTCTTTTCACAAAAAGTAAAATTGTGATGTCCTTTTTTTGGCAATTTATATAATGAGCTGTCATTATTCTTGCGGATTATTGTGTCTTTAAAACGTTTTGAAGTAATAATTTTTTATGTCCAACTAGAATTATGTAATTAGTGTGAATTGCAGATTAAATTCCGTAAGTAAAACGAATTAGAAATCAGATATGGGCTACTTTCCATCAAAGCATAACTACAACTCATCTTAAAGTTTTCTGATAAATTAATACTTAAAAATATTTCCATAAAGCAGAATTAAAATTTTAATTTTTCATCGTGATATTATTTCGAGCTCTTAAATGCCCTTTTATATAAAGCAAGAGATTTGCCTGCGAGTAATATATATATATATATATATATATATATAATACTTATATATATAATGATATTCAGTTTCGTTGCTGCAATTTATCAATACCTCACTTTTGTTTTTGAGGAGTTTAAATGTGAGGTACTTTTTAGTTGTCTTTATATATTTTTGTAGTTGATCATAGTTCTTAAAGAAATGCTAGTTATCCAAATAAATTTTAAGTAATTCTACCATGAATCTCGTTTTTATTTGAGATCAACACCAACGGTATTGAAGTCAACGGTCACCTCATCGCAGAACTCTCCCTCTTCTTTTCCAAAAACCTTCTTTTAACCCAATCCGTCAGGAAGGCTGGTCAGCTACCCTCGCTTCTCATTTGAGTAGACATTTCTCAGCTTGTGGTCTTTGTGGTTTCGACCCGTGAAGGTCGCACAGATATTCGCTACTTTCCTGAGTCTCATTATACATGATACCGAATATTTGTAATTAGATTAGAGTGACAGGTTGTTCTCATTAGTATAAAACGCTAATTGCATGTAATATAACTGTAAGCAATAAAATTCGTCTGCTGTCAAATTTGAGTGATAGGTTTATTATATATTTTTCAAATAACATTCATTCCTCTTTACTGGGAATAAAATGCTAAAACTCTTCTCATGATAAAAATAATGCTATAATTCAATAATGTAAGAGATTGATATTAATACATATCTCTCATTTTTAAATAGAAAATATAACAGTGTTTAAATTTAAGGGGAAATGTTTTAACGTAACTTAACTACCATTTTCTGTTGAATCTCTGCATTAAATAAATATCTTTGCTATTGTATTTAATGTTTGTAAATCTGAAAGACGCTTTATGTGTTCAATTGATTCTTCTTTCAGAAAAAAAGGGAATATTGTGTAATATTTTATTACTTTTATTCCAAAAGGAATCTGTCATTTACAATGCTTGTAGTCGTATTTATTTGGATAATGATTACAAGTAGCTCTGGAGTTAATGAGGTGGACATATCAAAGAGTTCTGAAAATGTTCCAAATTTCGATTCTGTTTTTCAATTCAGTTATATTTTTTTGATATTTCCTTTTTTTGTATGAAATATCAAAACTCATGTTAAGTGATTTTCTTTTGGCAGCAGTGAGATTATCGTTTGCATTGTCATTTTGCATTTCGTAAATAGATTTCTTTTTTAAAAGTAAATTAACCGTAATATAGGCATTTAAATATTTTTTTTTTTCTGTAAAACAAAATATATAAAGAGCATGTTTCCTTTTATTACCTTAACCGAGTAAATTTAAGGGATAAAAATTATTTTGATAGAAAAAAAAAATACTTTAAATTACTTTTCCTTTTATAAATGGGAGTTATATTAAAAGATTTGAAGTACTGGTATTAAAAAAAAATGTTTTTTTCAATACAATACTTATTTTCGGCATATGATTTAGTTAGTGATGGCATTATTTTTCTATTTTTGTGCATTATATTTCACTGGTGATAATTCTAACTATCAGAATGTTATGTTCAAAACTTTTTAACAAGACAATTGTAATAACATTAGAAAGAACATCATTTTTATTGCAAAATGGTCTTTGTAGTTTTCTAGTATATTAAATCATTATTTTAAATTGTTTATGAAAAATTAAAGTGAACAATCATTATGTTTTTGTCGTACTGTTAAAATATAATTAAGTGATTCTCATCTATTAAAATTAATGATTATAATTGCTAATTTCAATCATATAATAAAAGGGATAATTGATTAACATTTAATTATTAAAAATTATTTTTTATTAACTTTACAATAAGGTATAAATATTAAATTTTATCATGAGGAATGCATGCTTTTGTACTTTAATTTAATTTATTTATATTTTGCTTTCCGTTGATGGCATTATGCATATGTATTGTTCCATTGATGGCATTATGGATATGTATTGTTGCTTTGACATTATAGATATGTATCGTTCCATTGATGGCATTATGGTTATGTATTATTCCATTGATGACATGGATATGTATTGTCCCATTGAGGGCACTATGGATATTTGCTATTCTGATGGCATGGATATGTATTGTTCCTTTGACATTATAGATATGTATCGTTCCATTGATGGCATTATGGTTATGCATTGTTCCATTGATGACAGGAATATGTATTGTCCCATTGAGGGCACTCTGAATATGTACTGTTCCGTTGATGGCACTATGGATATGTACTATTCTGTTGATGGCAGGGATATGTATCGTTCCATTGATGGCATTATGGTTATGTATTGTTCCCTTGATGGATATGTATTGTCCCATTGAGGGCACTCTGAATATGTACTGTTCCGTTGATGGCACTATGGATATGTACTATTCTGTTAATGGCATGGGTATGTATTGTTCCGTTGATGGCATTATAGATATGTACTATTCCATTGATGGCATTATGGATATGTATTGTTCCATTGAGGGCATTATGTATGTGGAGTTCTTCCTGCAACTTTCTCGTCTGTTTGCTTTTTTGTTATTCATATGAATTTAATTGCATTTTTTATGTTAGTATGTTACTTTAGGGATTACATTACTATCATGTTATGATGTTACCTTTTATCGTGTATTAATTTTATTTAAGATAAATTCAATTGATTTAATTTTTAGGATTACCACTTTTTGATAAAAAAAAAAAATTAAAGGGAATAAAATAATTTTGCTATGTTGTGTAAAATTATAAATATTTAAATATTCGAAAATATTATATTTATTAATTTTTAATTTAATGGAAACTTGTATAGGAGAACTACTGTCAATAACGAATTAGCCTAAAAACATTATATTAGATACATGTACTAGTATTACCTATGCAGTATTTTTTTCTTGCCAATAAAGAAATGTACAATATTGTAACATCTCGTCGGCATATACCATATTTATAACAGCTTCAAGAAGAGGGCCACTGTCAGGTTCATGGAAACATTTCAATTTTTATTTACAATCATTACATGCATTTATATATACATATAGAACTCTAATTATTAAAATTTATTATATATATATATATACAATAAAAAAAAATGAAGAACTAGCTATTCACTCCAAAGATAGGGATTTTCAGAGTTCTGAAGTCTACGCCAAATATGTTTCCCAGGTCTGTGACAAACCTTAATTATCACACGGCGTGATAAACAAAACCACAAAGGGGTCACTTTGTAAGCAGGCAGAAACTCCGGCCTTTTCAATTACTTACAAAAAAAGGAAAAACGACACTTATTGTCGGTTTATGGAAAACAATTATTATACAATAACTATTTGAACTACAATATATCATTAGATTTTTTTCAATTCCCACCATTAGCTCACAGTCTCCCTATATAAATCTTGATCAAATTTTCAACCGTTAATAAAATACTTTTTATTCATCCACTCAAGTTTAAAAAAATGTATTTGAACTTGTAGTGAATGACACTTAATGTTAATACAGTTTTTCAAATATTAATGCAGTAATTAAATTGAATTAATTAATTTTAATTTTTTTTTAGATTTAAGTTGCATGTATCTATCAATAGATGGCGTCAGATAAACTTAAAAAAAATGAATAAAAATTATTTATTACGGACTTTCTGCAATACAGTGTAAAAGAAGTAGGAATTGACTTTAAAGAGAAAAAAATTTATATTACTTGTTCTTTTCCGTTGGTGAAAAAAAAACGACTGTATGTTTTTGCTGTCTCATGTGAATCAATTAATATTTATTAAACAAGTTATTTTGTCCGGGCAGATGTTTTACTTTTAGTTTTCATATCTGAACGTGCCAAAGGGGGGAGAAATAAACAAATAAAAGAACGAAAAACGATCTGGCGGAAAAATAAATCTTCCAAATGTGGTTTTTCCATTTCGTTCAACAAGCCTGAGTTATGTCCTTTTGCAAACACAGGCATAAAACGAACTTATATGCGTATGTATTCTAATTTTTTTCCTTTCAAATTAACCGTTTTTTTTTTTTTTTTTTTTTTTTTACTTTCCGGTCAAACTACATTAAGAAAATGGATCGTAGCCGAAAACTTTTGTCTTGGTGTTTTGAAACATTTCCAGGAATGTCCAAAAGTAGTTTCTTTTCTTATGATTCCTTTTTTTTTTTTTTTTTTTTTTTGCCTGTGAATGGTTCCTTTTTTTTTATTTCCGAGTACAGCGTGCCATTTTGAAAGGAATAGAATGGAATTTTTCGAAAAAGTGAACAATACTTTATAAGCAGAAATCAGACGAGTTGAGAAGAGAGGTTTGTAGAAATATATATATATATATATATATATATACATTTCATCTTTTGTGTCATTAAAAATGTAACAATGTTTCTTTTCTTTTGTATTTTCAGATATTTTTAAACTACAAATTCGAATTCAATCGTTAGCAGAATGTTCGAAAAACATTTTTTTTTTTGTTCCATGTTTGTGTAGGTTTTACTTGAAAAAGGTTCTCTCAATATACGTTTTTAACAAAAATTTATATTGAATAAGATAATGTTTGTTCATTGAGTTACACAACATAAAATAAAAATATATATATATATAATGCTTCAAAATATATACAGTGGTTCCCAAAAAGTAATCGTACACTTACTAATTTTAATAAAATACTGCTCTATTCATTAATAGAAATTAATAATTCAGAATGAGAATTTTTCGATAACATTTTCCTTTCAAAATAATATTAAATACATTTAAATAGTATAATTTTTTTGAAAATTTTTAATTAGAAAGTAACTAAAAAAAAAAAAATTTTACCAAATTCTTTGTTCACGTTAAAAATTCAAAACATATTAGTAATTAATATAATATCACGATGAATTTGCAGTTAGTAAGGTACTACAGTATCTACAATAAGTCTTAAATATTTGAACATAAGCGTTTAGTTTTTTTTTGTAATTTTTGTATCAATGTTCTTCGATCAATATTGATTTTAATTCTGTTTTTCCTTTTGCCTTTTTATTATTTCGTATTGCCTTTTACATTAATTTTCCAGTTCCCTCCAAATGTGTTCTTTCTGGGTTTAATTCCAGCGATCATGTTTTCAGAACTAGTGAACAATTACAGGGACCTCAAAAGAAACATAGACATTTATATGTTTAGAGTCGTTCAATTTGAAAGCAATTTCTAATTTTTTTATGTATTTCTTTTCGTTAGAATAATTATTTGAACTACAATACCATATCATCGGTCCTTTTATATATGAAAGAATACGATATATTTATTACTTCCCATGCACATCGGTAAAATATTAAAGTAGAATTTCCAATTTTTCTTCCCCGTTGGTGAATAAAAAAGGATTGCGTGTTTTTTGCTGTCTCATGCGAATCAATTAATATTTATTAAAGAAGTTATTTTGTGCCGGCAGATGTTTTACTTTCAGTTTTCATATCTGAACGTGCCAAAGGAGGGGGGTGAAAAATAAACAAATAAAAGAACGAAAAACGATCTGGCAGAAAAATAAATTTACAAAATGTGGTTTTTCCATTTCGTTCAACAAGCTTGAGTTATGTCTTTTTGCAAACACATGCATAAAACGAACTTATATGCGTATGCATTCATTTTTTCCCCTTTCAAATGAAACATTTTTTTTTTTTTACTTTCCGGTCAAACTACATTAGGAAAATTGATGGTAGGCAAAAACTTTTGTCTTGGTGTTTTGAAACATTTCCAGGAATGTCCAAAAGTAGTTTCTTTTCTTTCGTTTCCTTTTTTTTTTTTTTTTTTTTTCCCCTTCCTTTTCTGGGCATGATTCCTTTTTTTTTTTTTTTTTTTTTTTTTTTTTTTTTTTTTTTTCATTTCCGAGCACTACGCGCTATTTTGAAAGGAATAGAATGAAATTTTTCGAAAAAGTAAACAATACTTTATGAGCAGAAATCAGACGAGTTGAGAAGAGAGGTTTGTAGAAATCTATATATATATATATTTTTCATTTTTTGTGTCGTTAAAAATGTAACAATGCTTCTTTTTTTTTCCTTCTTAACTTTTGTATTTTCAACTATTTTTAAACTACAAATTCGAATTCGATCGCTAGCAGAAAGTTTGAAAAAAAATGTTTTTTTTTGTTCTATATTTTCTGTATTTCTATTTCTGAAATTTCTATTGAATAAGAAGGTGTTTGTTCGCTAAGCTGTACAAAATAAAAAAAAAAATTATAATGTTTCAAAATATATACAATGGCTCCCAAAAAGTATTCCAATGGCTTCCAAAACTAATCCCTTTAATTTTCCCTTGACTGTGAACAGCACTAAAAGGGTTTGAGTATGTGTATGTGCATATGTAACCGGTTTGCTCCTCCTGATTTACCACTGTACAATTAACAGATTCCTTTATTGCACTAATCTTTATTAGCACTGCATTCAAAAATTTTCTCATAACAACATCATGAATTTTCTAAAATAGCTGATTTTACTTATCTATTTAGTACGTCGAATCTCAAAACACGTGTTTGGGTGTAGCTCTTAATTATTAGACGGTGTGATACACGGAACCGGACCGGACGGAGTTTCCGTCTGTTTTGAAGTGACAGAATAGGCGGAAACTCCAGCCTGTTTTGTCATTTCAGAAAATAGAGATCAACAACACTTCTTGTCTTCTTCTCTTCTTTCACCATTCTTTTCCAAATATCTCCCTTTCAGAAAATCAGTCAAGGAGGGGGAGATCAGCTTCCCTCACTTCTAATTGTAGTAAACATTTTCTCAATTAATGGTCTATCACCAATCACGATGCAACAACTCAGGGTGTAGTCAATATTCCATCCGTAATTGTATCGACCCGTGAAGGTCGCACAGGCAATAGCTAATTTCATGAGTCTCATTATACATGATATTGAATATTTGCTATCAGATTTGAGTGAGAGGTTGCTCTTATTAGTACTAAACACTAATTGCATGTAATATAACTACCCACAATACTACTTACCTGCTGTCAAATGTCAATGATGGCTTGTTATTATATACTTTCAAAGAATCTACATAGGAATGAAGATTCTTTGACAAGTACACTCATGTCCATAAATTAAGGGATAATTCAGAATCACACAGAAATTGAACTCTAAAATAAAAATTTCACCTGTAGAATTATCACACACATCTTGAAGAAGAATATGCAAATTACAGGAAAAAAAACCAGATGGCGCGGATAGTACGTCACAATGACGAGAGTGTAAGAGAGGGATATATAAGGAATGGTGGCAAAGAAGTAAAATTGTTCACAAGCGCTTTAAAAGCCTTTCAGTGCAATAACCGCATAGTTATCGCACAAAGGAAGCATTTATATGATTTTTTACGTGGTAGAATTATCGGACGACTGGAATGTGGACGTACCCAGCTGGAAGTATCCGAGGAACCTGGAATCGGCCAGAGTGTCATCTCCAGGCTTTGGCAACGATTCCAAGATTATGGTAATGTGAGTAGATGTTACAGCACAGGTCGCCCCGTGTTACAACACCGAATGAGGACCGGTATTTAGCAGTTACTGCCAAAAGAAAACAGCATCAGAAAAGTACAGCATCAGAACTGTCTCGTCAGCTCTCTTCAGCTACCGGTACGACAGTTTCAAGGCAGACCGTGTACAGACGCTTAGGGCACATTGGTCTATATGCTCGTAGGCCTGTCAGATGTGTTCCACTTACCGCAACTCACTGTCGCCTGCGATTAACCTGGAATAGAGAGCATGCATTGTGGACACTGCAACAGTGGTCTTGTGTGATGTTATCCGACGAGTCCAGGTTTAGTTTGCAGTCTGATTCTCGCCGGACTTTCATATGGAGAGCGCCAGGTACCCGTTACCACCAAGAGAACACCATTGAACGACACCGTCACGGTGGTGCAGGATGGCTTGTTTGGGGAGGAATTATTCTCGGTTCCAGAACTGACCTGCATGTTCAGAGTGTAACGATGCCAGGTCACATCTATCGGGATGTCATTCTGGAACAACATGTACGTTTGTTTCGGGGCACCATGGGTGCTGAATTTCTGTTTATGGATGACAACGCCCGTCCTCACCGTGCAAACATTGTAGACGAATGCCTTCAATTGGAGGATATCACCCGTATGGATTGGCCAGCATACTCACCGGACTTGAATCCAATAGAGCATGTGTGGGTTATGCTTGGCCGACGAATTGCAGCCCGTCAACCCCCTCCCACCTGTCAACCGAAACTTCGGAGGCATTGCTTGATGAGTGGTGTAATATTCCCAAGATCAGATTGATAATTTGATACTCAGCATGCCTAGGCGTTGTAAGGCCTGTATTGCATCGTCCGGGAGACATACTCCATATTAACCATCATACTAACCATGTTATACTGTTTTTTGTAAATAGGTTCTTTTTTGAAATTTGCTCCAGGAGTAAAAATCGCAATTTATATTAATTATGTCAAACATATAGCATCTTTTTTCTCTTTGCCTTTTGTTTAATAAATAGACTTTACAAATGAGTCAAATTTGTTTTGCTTCTGTCTCTTTCTTTGCCTGAACTTCATTATCCTTAATTTATGGACATGAGTGTATATAATAACACTATTCACACTATTACCAGGAGAAAAAATGCTACAACATCAACACAAATATCAAAGGAGTACTAACAAGATGTAACTTATAAACATGAAGCATTTAACGTAAATATTTTGCACAACCAACAGAAAAGCCATCACCGGTATTTCCCTACTTGAAATACATTTAATAACAAAAATCTCCTAATATTCGCAATACTAAAATCCGGAAGTGCCACACAATCAAATCTCTAAAAAAAGGGAAAAATTATTCTAGATTCAAAAAACTCATAAATATCATAAGTAGCAGCAACGGAACTGGAAATCTTTAGACAAATGCAAATATTTAAAAGGTGGCAAGGTAAGAAGTAACCCAATGTCAAATCAAAAATAAATGTACAATTTTTAGGAAATACAAAATAGGCAGGATATGAATTAGGTCATCTATTATAATCGTAAAACCAAAAGGAAATATTCATTAAAACCCAAAAGAAATAATTAGGCAGGCTTTTGCTAAAATCAATTAAATAGGATAAAGATATCTTTATCACTACATACGTATGGACAGATTATTATAAATCATGTTATTTCTGCTCTCCCAGTTGACTGAATCCAAGTCAAAAACACATCTAGCGACACCTTCCGATAACATGGAGCAGATAGAATATATGTGTGTGTGTGTGGGATTAAAGTCACATACAAGAGCATGCATTAGGAGTTCAAATTTGTAATTAGTTCTCTAAATATTAATTAAAAGCTTGTTTATTTGCAAGAGATTTCATCAGCTAGCAATGATGTTGAATTATGGATTAATTTAAAAGATCAATTATAAAAACACGAATTTTAATTCAAATTTTTAAAAAAATAATTTAAAAGAAAACATTTTATATAATTTCAGTTGGTAAATATTGAATTTTTAAAGCTAAGCTTTGTGTAGCTTTATAAAGCTTTGTTTTTAAAGAAAATAAATGTGTTTAAATTAACAAATTAGCAAAGGAATTGTGTCAATAATTTTTATTTCCTTCTAAAAATATATGAAAAAAGATATACAATGCTTTAATGGAAGCAATTATAAATACTTTATACAAATTAGTTTATATGTGATCAATACGAAAACTCTTTATTTTCAATATTTTTCTGAACAAACAACTATTTTATCAATAATATTAGAGCTATAACAAATATTTCAGCTTTAATCAGACAAATGCGTTTTGTGGAAAAAATATAATAATTCTCTTATAAAAATCTCTTTAATTTATGATGAATTATAACTAATTTTAATATTAATGCATTAACAACTAGCATAAACTTTCTTTGATTTGCATTTACAACATTTGAAATCAGCATAACTTTCCTTAGATTCAAAAGGCATGAAGAATTGTTCTAATAATAATTCATATAGTTGATTCTAATTCTTCTACGAATATAATATGTTTAAGTTAGAGAATTAATTAACCATTGCATCCAACTCAATTTTTAACGTTAAATGTAGAGTGCCATATTTATGAGGCTAAATTAGAAAACTAATTAGATCCTAAAATGTGTTTACGGTTGCATTTGAATTAAAATAGTAGAAATGTGCAATTAGTAGCTTAATGATGACTCTAGGGTGCTAATATTAATTAAATGTACTAGAAAGGAGAAAATTAATTAATTAAACATATTTAAGATATAAATTATGTATATTAAATCACCAAAAACTTTTAACTTGAAATAAAATCGCAATTTTAATTAATTTTTTTTTTTAATTATTAAGTGAAGTTACTAGCAATAGTTAGAATACAAGTTTATCAGTACTCTTTTTAATATTTTTCAAAATAAAAATATTAAAAAGTGTACTGATAAACTTTTTAATTCTAACTATTGCTAGTAACTTCACTAAATAGTTTCTCAATATTCATTATGTATCTCATATGTTTTATATTTTAGGCATTATTTTTAAGGTTTAATATAATTTGTGTCTATACATAAAAATATAACGGACCTGATGGCCAATTTATTAGCGCTGTGACCTTTACCACAGGCTTCAGGTTAACGAACCCTGGCGTGTGGTATGGTAAAAACTAAGCTTTGTGTAGCTATATAAAGCTACAGATAGTTTTATATAAAGTTTTGTTTTTAAAGCTAATAAATGTTTTTAAATTAACAAATTAGCAAAGGAATTGGCCAATGATTTGTAATTCCTTCTAAAAATGTGTGAAAGAAAAATTATACAATACTTTAATGTAGAAATTATAAATGATTTATACATGATTAATACGAAATCAAATTATTTTCAATATTTTTCTTAAAATAATTTTTCAGGTTAACGAACGTTAACTTTAACAGGTTAATGTTTAACGTTTTGAGGTAAGGTTTTAACGTTAACAGGTTAACGTTTTTCAAGTTCAGGTTAACGAATCCTGGCGTGTGGTATGGCTATGGTGTGGTATGGTAAAACTTAGCTTTGTGTAGCTATTGACTCTGTGTTAGTGACTCGGAATCGACGTTAAACTGTAGGTTCCAGTTTAATTATCCTGAAGTGTGCAAAATATGGCCTTAGAGCGTCAAACCAAACCAAACAAAAAAAATAGCGATTGTTCTGAAAGCCATATGATAGTTGTAAAAAAAAAATCAGACAAGATTTGTAACACATAGGATGGTAACATGTAAACATGTTACCAGTCCTTATGATGATTTAGAAGTTATAATATGAATAAAATTTATAATTTAGATATGTAATTTTCATAAAGTTAAATAATATACCCAATCTAGGAGTAATGATCCTTATTGCTTCAATATGTGATAAACCAGATTAACAATACAGTATATGACTCCGGTGTGAAATGATGGAGCCATGTTTCATCCATTGTCACATATCGACACAAAAATTCGGCTTTATTACTATTGAACAGCTCCAAACACTGCTTAGAATCATCCATTCGTTGTTGTTTTTGGGTCGATTGTGAGCTCACTTTGAACAAATCTTTCGCATATCCAAATATTCATTCACGATAGGTCCAACACGTTCCTTTGATGTCTTTAGGGTCTCAGCTATCTCAATCAACTTCACTTTACGGTTATCAGAAAATATTTTGTGGACTTTTTGATATTTTCGTCCGTAACAGCCTCTCTGGGGCGTCCACTGCGTGCATCGTCCTCGGTGCTCATTTCGCCTCGTTTAAGTTTAGCAAACCACTTCTCTACGGTTGATTTTCCTGATACAAAGTCCGAATAGTGTTTATCAAGCCAAGCCTTGGCTTCAATAGTATTTTTTCGCCAAAAAGCAATGCTTTATTAACACGCGAAATTACTTTTTTATCCATTTTTTCAAACTAATAAAGTTGCTTCACTAAAAAATGCTATAAATCCCATACCAATAGTGCAAGAGCTTTTCAAATTTATACACGTGTCTTTTGAAGGTTAGGGCTAACTAACAATCATATGGATTTAATACTAGTAGTACCATCTATGTGTCGGCCTTTGAACTTTTCAGCCCACCTTATAGTTGGCGATGTTTGATACTATTTGGGTTTGTTTGTTTGTTTTTTCTGTTCGAATCAGTGTAAACGAGAGCCATTGTTCTTGCCAAGTAGCTCTACAGAAGTTAAGAGTCTGAGGAGTAAGATTGAAATCAGTAATACAACTAATTAGAGCATCTCAAGCACTCTCAACGAAGATTGATCCTAAGATTCGATTCGACACCATACTTCAGGTGGCAGTAGCAAAGTAAAACCCATGTTGGGTTGAGATTTTAATTAACCTTGCGCATAGCTAACTATAACTGTCGATCATCGATACTCGCTTGTTCAACTTTCTTCTTAGATATAATTGGTTGAATCTTCTGGATGCAGAATGTGGGATTTGAAATCGTTGGCATAGTCTGTGAACCACAAATGAACTCGCATTCAGCTATCTATCTGACTTTTATGTGCTTTTATTACCCAATTATACCTTAATTGTTATTCCAAAATGTATTGTCATTGTTTTCTAATTCTACTATTATTTCCCAGTTAACACAGCAAAATCTACAGTGTTACACACCAACATGTAGTTAAGTAGTGTGATTTCAGTACTAATATTTTGTACCAATTTTGGGAGTAATTATACTTATTGCTTCAAACGAGTTCCAAAGCCACCAGGCAATTCGTGCCTCTTGCAATCACAATAGATAATTTAGCAACGAGGGCCTCAATTGAGTCCCTTAAATGTAAACACAGTTGCAAACATAGAGTAAATATAAAATAACATGTTCATCAGGGTTGCCAACCAGAGAACGTGACGTGTATCAATTAGCGCATTGTGTCTTGGCTGTTGAAAGAAATTTTTGAAAAGTGGGTTCATTCCTCAACATGTCACTTCCAATCCTACATTCTACATTTCAAATTTGTCCCGTGATCGTTGAATCACCCTTTATATCACTTCTTAACTATTCTCAGCCAGATGGCCAATTGGTTAGCTCGCTGGCCTTTGGTATTGGCTGGCGGTGGCATAATGTCACATTCAAGAAATTCGGTTAGTGATTCGGAATCCACGTTAAGCTCTAAGTCCTGATTTAATTATCCCAAAGTGTGCAAAAAAATGACAGTAGAGCGACAAATCAAATCTTAAATATTCATTCTGTGATTTGTTTTGACGAAGTCTAAGTGCAAAAATATTTTTTAAATAACAGCTAATATATTTTACCAATGTATGCAGTTGTTAATTGAAAATCCCTTATTCCTAAGGAGTCAATTTAAATGGCTCATTTTAATTCATTATGTTTGATGTAAACTTCGTAGAATATTTCATAAAATTACCATTGATATTAAAACGAAAAGATTCTAAAGTATAACTCCTTTATATCACTTTTAACTAACGAGACCAGATGGCTTGTCTAGCGCGCTGTCCTTTGGTACATCTTGAGGAGCGAATCGGCTGCATGGTTGTTTGTGAGTGGTTTGGAATCCACTTTAACTGTACGTCCCGGTCTAATTAACCTAAAGTGTGCAAAACAAATGACAGTAGAGCGACAAACCACACCAATTTAAAATTTGAAACAAAATAAGAAGAACAGGCAGCATTGCCTACTTATAAAAAATAAAAACTAGTATTCTACAAAAATGATAATTGGCATGCAGGAATATGCGAATTAGAAAGTGAAAACGTAAAAAAAAAAAATTGCTACTGCTGGTTAAAGAATAAACTAAAAAGATTTTTGTCTTTCAATTGCTTCACAATTAGAAACAAAATTTTTTAAACAGCATCTACCTAAAATGGAAAAAAATAATATAGCATGGTTAAAAATAAAACTAATATTTTTTGGAATAAAAACTTCTTATATTTCCATTGTTATCTTTTACATTTTTTTCCATGAACAACGGTAAACTGTAACAATTATACACGTCCGTTATAAACTTGGAAGCCTTCAATTCTTTTTGTACCTTTTGTTCTTCAAGATAAAGGAAACTACTTCTGTAATATTTTTGTTCAGCAGTCTCCCTTTTGTCGCTCGGGAGTTAAAATCAAATCCAGTTTCTGCATTTTGTGGCAGTTTTCTCTACGGTTACAGTGAAAACGGACACAAGTACAATTGTTTAAGCTAACAATTAAGCCTTTGTTCCAGCTTGCCGCATCTTGCTGGGGGAACATTTGCGAAACAATTAACAGGAAAACGTTCCCTTTTTACTGTGTTCTTTCCTCTCTTTTCCCGCGCTTTTCTTCCTTTGTTCCATTTTTGTGTGATGCAAAGTTAAACGTTCGCCGATCAGTTAACATAGTGGAATTTCTGGAATCAAACGAATTCTAACGATAAGGTTAATGAGAAGTGTAATTACTTTTGCTCGGCGTTCTTTTGTTAAGATGTCTGCTTTTGAAACTCTTTTATTTCCGCGAACTAAGAGAATTTTCTTAAAAGGAAATAATCATCCTGTCATAAGTCCAACACAATGTATATAGAAGGTTTACATAGCTGATGTATATAGTTCTCTTTAATAAAAAAAGTTGTCTTAATTTTAAAACTTGTTTTTGTGCGTCGTTTCTTATCTCACTTGGCACACATCTACTACTGTGTCCAAAAAGGAAGACCAATTTTCAATTTAAAATTTCCTGGGCATTTGGTAATTTATTTATATTTTTTTAGGTTTATGGCACTGTCCTTGACATCAGTGTGAAATTTTATGTCAAAATATTCATTTGTGCTTAAGTTACGCTTGGTTTTGGGAGATGCTAAAACTGATTCCGGCGATTTTTGAAATGTCTCTTCAATCGACTCAAAACGGGATTTTTAGGGAATAGTCAGAAGTAGCACGATGCTAAATCAGGTGAATTCGGTGGTTTGGAACATATGGGTATCATTATTGGCGAAAACGTCCGAAGAATGAATGCAATGTGAGCTGGCGCAATAAGTGTTTTCGGTACCAATCGAGATTTGACGTGTTTGAGGCGCAAAACATCTTCTAAAATAGAATTTAGAATTTCCAACATCATTAGCAAGGTCTCTAATTGTAAACCGACGGTTTGCAAGCAACAAATCTTTAATTTTTGGACGTGAGCTTCGTCAGTTGAGGTGGGTGTTCGACCAGAGGACTCTTCGTCTTCAAAGTGTTCTTTGCCTTCTTTGAACTATTTTTACCACTTCTAAACATCTCTTTCCGATATATGAATGCACACATTTCCGAATGAGTTTTAGTATCTCACAAAACCAAGCGTAACACAAACACTAATAAATATTGTGAAGTCAAATTTCACACCGATGTCAAGGACAGTGCCAAGAACCCAAAATGAAAAAAATTGAAATTACACATGCCCGGGAAATTTAAATTGAAAATTGGTTTTACTTTTTTGGGCACAGTAGTAATATTTTTACGTAAACATACATTCTTCAATATACTATACAATTGTAGATTAAAAGTATGTTGAAATATTTATTTATTTCCTCTTTTTAAATCATCTCCATAGTTATGAACTCCTTAAACATGATAAATCAACTTAATCGAATGGACTTATTTTTAAATTAACTACATTCTTTTTTTTTTACATACATAACAAGTAATTAAATTTTACCGCTAGCTGAGATAAATCAAACACACTGCCATCAGAATAACAGAAAAAAAAATAATATCAAAAAAGGAAGTTTTTTCAATAATTAACTCTTTGTCAAAAAATTGCCATTATTTTTCTTTACTCATCTTGTGTCTCATGACAATTTAAATTATACCTTAACTACAAACTCAAAGCACATACATATACATACACAAAAAAATATTTACAAAAAAGCTAAAAAATTGAAGTTTAGATAAAAAAAAAATGAGAAACTTGCGTTCATCCCTTTAATAAAAAGAAATGTTCTCAGAAGGAAAAAGACCGATTTCATGTTGAAAAGCAGCAAAAGAAGATTTCGTGGCTTTCTTACGGCACGCTCATCAGTTCTGGTTCGGGCTTTAATATTGGGACGGCTGGTCTGTAATTAATGGAGGTTCTTGGGCAATTTGTTTTATTTTTGACTAGGAATAAGTTGAAGCTTTGAAAGATATTAGCTTGAGGATTATTTTTTAACTCCGATTTTTTGGCAGCATAATAATTGCAATGCAGTCGTTTTTTTTTTAACAAATGTTTGAGAAATTGAGAAATATAAGTGTGGTCTAAATGGAAGATCCAATAATTTTTACCATCAACATAAGGATGAAAAAACTCAGGAAAAAATCTTTTTTAAAAAAATGTTCAGAAGGATAATAAGCTTCTGAGGTTTATCTTTTCTTTGAAGCCATCCTTTATTCCAATTTAAAAAAAAAGCAGTCGTATTTCTAAACAGGAAGATTTAAAGTTTTCCGTTAATGTCAAAGTTTAAATTTTCTATCCTCATAATCTGTTTTACAACTTTTTTTAGAAAAATTAATTTATTCATCTCTGTCCTACCCCGAATAAAACAACCCTTTTGCATCATGTTTAAATATAAAAATTATTTATGTGAATATTAGTTTAAATGCTTTGTTTTACTTTCTGAAAATTCAAGAATTTTTGTAAGAGAATAACTTGTCTCGATTTACAAACATCCTAGATTCGAACTTTAGGCAATGAAAAAAACCCAAAAAAACCAAAGATCGAAAAACAAAAATGTCACCAGATTCTGCGATTTCATGTATGTGGAATTTCCACTTCTATTAATATTTCTTAATTTACAATAAATAATGTTATTATATGTTTTATGATAAAGTATAGTTTTATAATGAAATATTGTTTCATAAAGAAATATTGTTGTAAACCGACGAAGCTTATTTCACCTAAAATCATTTCCATTCTACAATGATTTAAAAACAATAAACACACATCTCGGCAATAATGAAATTATGAAAGGTACTGAAATAATAATAATAACGCTGAAACTCACTAGTAGCTCAGTGGTATCGTGCGTCACTGGTGAGCGTTAGAACTGAGGTTCAATCTCCTGGAGGCTTTGATGTAGACACTATCTAAAACGATGGGACTCGATGGCGCTTGGGATGTTCAGCCTCTTGACTCGTTAGTTGGACTACCTGGTGGGAGTTTTTGGATTTTATCTTGTACGATACGCAAATGGGGGTAGTAACCCCTAAAAGTCCTCTCGGAAGGAACTACCCGGGTATTTGTTTTTCGATTCAGCTATAAATTGTATAATAATTTTACATAAGCATACATTACGCTAGATATACAGTTGTAGATTTAAAGTATGTAGACTAGATGAAACAAGTATTTATTTCTTCTTTTAAATCATCTACAAACTTATGAACTCCCAAAACACAATAAGCAAACTTTATCGATTACATTTAAAAAATTTTACGAAAATTTTACATTATTTTTTACATACTTAAAAAGTAATTAAATTTTACCGTTAGCCGAGATAAATCAAACGCATTGCCAACAGAATAACAAAAAAAAAAATATCCAAAAGGATGTTTTTGCGATAATTAACTGTTAGTCAGAAAATCGACATATTTTTTTTTTTTTTTTTTACTCATCTAGTGTCTCATGACAATTTAAACTAACCTTAACTACAAACTCAAAACACACACATAGATATATAAAAAAAAAATATTTACAAAAAGCTAAAAATGTCAGTTTAGATTTTTAAAAAATCCCTTTAATAAAAAAAAAAAAGTTCTTAAAAGAAGGAAAAGACTCATTGCAGGTTGAAAAAAGATTTCGTGGATTGGGTCCCGCTCTTTCTTACGGCACGCTCATCAGTTCTGGTTTCGGCTTTAATATTGGGACGGCTGGTCTGTAATTAATGTTACTTCTTGGGCAATTTATTTTATTTTTTTTTTGACTCGGAATAAGTTGAAGCTTTGAAAGATATTAGCTTGAGGATTATTTTTAACTCCAATTTTTTTTGGCAGCATAATAATTGCAATGCAATCGTTTTTTTTTTTTTTTAACAAATGTTTGAGAACTTAGAAATATAAGTGTGGTCTAAATGGAAGATCCAATCATTTTTACCACCAACATAAGGATGAAAAAACTCAGGAAAAATCTTTTTTAAAAAAATGTTCAGAAGGATAATAAGCTTCTGAGGTTTATCTTCTCTTTGAAGCCATCCTTTATTCCAATTTAAAAAGCAGTCGCCTTTCCAAACTGGAAGATTTAAAGTTTTCTGTTAATGCCAAAGCTTAAATTTTCTATCCTTATAATCTGGTTTTACAACTTTTTTTGAAAAATGTATTTATTCATCTCTGTCCTACACTTCCCTCTAATAAAAAAAAAACCTGTTTTATTGTGTTTAAATATAAAAATAAATTATGTGCATATTAGTTTAAATCCTTTATTTACCTTTCAAAAATTCATGATTTTTTTTTAAGAGAGCCTTGATTTACAAACATCCTAGATACGAACTTTATGCATACTTAGAGGTCCTAAAATACTAGAGATTAAAAAAAAAAATGTCGCCAGATTCTGTGACTTATTGCATGTGGAATTTCCCTTCAATTAATATTCCTTAATTGACAATAAATGTTGTTAGGAAATGTTTTATGATACAGTATTATTCTATGATGAAATATCGTTTTATAAAGAAATATTGTGTAAACCGACGAAGCTTATTTCACCTAAAATCATTTCCATCGTACAACGATTTATAAAACAATAAACAAATATCTTGATAAAAATGAAATTTTGAGTGATACTGAATAATAATAATGAATCTTACTCGTAGCTCAATGGTAACGTGTGTCGCTGGTGAGCATCAGACTCAGGTTCAATCTACTGGCGGAATTGTTGTAGGCACTGTATCAGAAACTATGAGTCTCGATAGCGCTTGTGATGTTCAGCATCTTGCCACGTTAGTTGGACTACCTGGTAAGAGTTTTCGGGTTTATCGCTTACGATACGCAAATGGAAGGTAGTATCCCCTAAAAGTCCTCCCAGAAGGAACTACCCTACTTCTTCAGTGACGCAGGGTCCCGTCAGTCTTCTGCATATTTTGTGCTCCATCACAACTGAAGCTCACTCCTTCCTTTCCCTCCTTCTATGAGACCACACGGGTTTTTGCATTTGGTTTACATATTGCTATCTGCCAAGTCGCATATAAAAAATATTCCCTTATGTCGATACAATTTTTTAGTGCTTAACATATTGTATTTGTTTCGATTCAGCTGTAAATTGTATAATAATTTTACGTAAACATACATCACGCTAGATATACAATTGTAGATTTAAAGTATGTAGACTAGAGGAAGCAAGTATTTATTTCTTCTTTTAAATCATCTACAAACTTATGAACTCCCAAAATAAGATAAACGAATTTAATCTATGACATTTTTTTTCTTAATTATTAAGAAAATTCTACAACTTTTTTACTTGCTTAACAAGTAATTAAATTCCATCGTTAGCCGTTAAATCAAACGCATTACCATCAATATAAAATTAGAAAATAATATCCAAAACGAAATTTTTGCGATAATTAACTGCTAGTCAGAAAATTGCCATTTTTTTTTCTTTTTACTCATCTAGTTTCACATGTCAATTTAAACAATACCTTAACTACAAACTGAAAACACACACACATATATATACAAAAAAATATTTACAAAAAGCTAAAAATTGGAGTTTAGATAAAAAAAAATGAAAAACTTGCGTTCATCCCTTTAAAAAAAAAGTTCTCAAAAGACAGATTGCAGGTTGAAAAAGCATTTGAAGATTTCGTGGATTCTTTCTTACGGCACGCTCATCAGTTCTGGTTTGGGCTTTAATATTGGGACGGCTGGTCAGTAATTAATGGAAGTTCTTGGGCAATTTATTTATTTATTTTTTGACTCGTAATAAATTGAAGCTTTGAAAGATATTAGCTTTAAGATTATTTTTAACTCCGATTTTTTTGGCAGCGTAATAATTGTAATGCAGTAGTTTTTTTTAAGAAATTCTTGAGAAAGGAGAAATATAAGTCTGGTCTAAATGGAAGATCCAATAATTTTTAACCTCCAACATAAGTAAGAAAAAAGGATGAATAATTTTTTTAAAGGAAATGTTCAGAAGGATGATAAGCTTCTTCTTCTATTTTCTTTGAAGCTATATTTTATCCCAATTCTTTTTAAAGCAATCGTATTTCCAAACTAGAAGTTTTAAGGTTTTCTGTTAACGTCAAATTTTAAATTTTCTATTCTAATAATCTGTTTCACACCTTTTTTAAAAAAATTTAATTTATTCATATCTGTCCTACCCCGAACAAAACATCTCTTTTTGTATTGTGTTTAAATATAAAAATAGTTTATGTGAATATTAGTTTAAATCTTTTGTTTAACTTTCAGAAAATTCATGAATTGTTTTAAGAGAATAACTTGCCTCGATTTACAAACAATCTAGATACGAACTTTAGGCATGAATGTCATAAAAAAAAAAACCAAAGATCAAAAAACAAAAAATGTCACCAGATTCTGTGATTTTTTGCATGATGATTCTTCCTTGAATATTGTAAGGAAATGTTTTATGATAAAGTATTGATTATAATAAAACATTGTTTTATAAAGAAATATTTTGAAAGTCGACGAAGTCATTTCTACAGTACAGTGATTTATAAAACAATATGCAGACATCTTCGCAATAAGTAAATTATGATAGGTACTGCCGTTGAATAATAATAATAATGATGATGATGATAATATTACTCGACTCTTGGTTCAGTGTCAACGTGCGTTGCTGGTGTCCATCATGAGTGAGGTTGAATCTGCTCGTGGCAGTGTTGTAGGCACTGTGTCAAACACGAGGAGATTCGATAGCGCTTGTGATGTTCATCATCTTGCCTTGTTATTTTGACTACCTGGTGAACGTTTTTGGGTTTTTATCCTGTACGATACACAAACGGGGTAGTCCGTACGGGTAGTCCCCTAAAAATCCTCCTGAAGCACTACCTTCCTTCTTGCGCGACGTTGGGCAAGTCAGATTTCTACCTATGGATACTCTATAATAACAGAAGCTGCCCTCTCCTACCATAAGACCACATGGCTTCTTGGACTTGGTTTAGATGTTGCTATCGGCAAAAGTGAGATAGCAAAATATTACAATATGTAAATAAAACCTTTTAGTCGTTAACATATTGTATTTGTTTAGATTCAGCTATAAATTGTATAATATTTTTACATAAACATACATTATGTTCGATATACTAGTGTAGATTAAAAGATGTTGAAGTCTTTATTTATTCTTTTAAATGACCTACAAAGTTAAAAACTCAGAAAACACGATAGATAAATCAACTTAATAGAATGAGTTTTTAAAAAAATTTTTGAAAAATTTTACATTTTTTTTTTTTACATACTTAACAAGTAATTAAATTTTACCGTTAGCCGAGATAAATCAAACGCATTGCCATCAAAAGAACAAAAATAATATCCAAAAGGAAGTTTTTGAGATAATTAACTGTTAGTCAGAAAAATCGTCATTTTTTTCTTTACTTTTCTTGTGCCTCATGACAATTTAAACTATACCTTAACTACAAACTCAAAATACACACACACATATAAATACAAAAATATTTACAAAAAAGGTAAAAATTGGAGTTAGATAATAAAAAATGACAAACTTCCGTTCAAAATCACTTTAATAAAAAAGAAGTTCTCAGAAGGAAAAAGACTGATTGCAGGTTGAAAAGCAGCAAAAGAAGATTTCGTGGATTTCTTACGGCACGCTCATCAGTTCTGGTTCGGGTTTTAATATTGGGACGGCTGGTCTGTAATTAATGGAGGTTCTTGGGCAATTTATTTTTTTTTTTTGACTCGGAATAAGTTGAAGCTTTGAAAGATATTAGCTTTAGGATTATTTTTAACTCCAATTTTTTTGGCAGCATAATAATTGCAAGGCAGTCGTTTTTTTTTAACAAATGTTTGAGAAATTGAGAAATATAAGCGTGTTCTAAATGGAAGATCCAATAATTTTTACCACTAACATAAGGATGAAAAAAATAAAACTCTTTAAAAAAATTTTTAAAGAAATATTCAGAAGGATAATAAGCTTCTGAGGTTTTATCTTCTCTTTTTAAGCCATCCTTTATCACAATTCTAAAAAACAGTCGCATTTTCAAACTGGAAGATTTAAAGTGTTCCATTAATTTCAAGGTTTAAGTGTTCTATCCTAATACTCTGTTTTACTACTTTTTTTAGAAAAAAATGATTTATTCATCTCTGTCTTACTTCAATTCCGTAAAAAAACCTTTTGCATTGTGTTTAAATATAAAAATAATTTATCTGACTAATAGTTTAAATCCTTTTTTTTAAACTTTCAAAGAATTCATGAATTTTTTTTAAGAGAATAACTTGCCTCGATTTACAAATATCTTAAATAAGAAGATTTAGGCATAGACGACTTACAAGGAAAGACGTCAAAAAACAAAAACGTCACCATATTATGTGATATCTTGCATGTTGAATTCTTTAGTTCAAAATGACATATGGATGCGAAATGTCTTATGAAGTATTGTTAATATTGTTTTATAATGAAATCTTGTAAATCAATGAAACTTTCTTCACCCAAAACTATTTTCGTTCTGCAACAATAATTTATAAAACTTTAAACAGAAACCTTGTCAAGAAGAAACTCTGGGAGAAACCATCCTTCAGTCCACCATTCAGGCCACCATTCAGTCTCCATTCAGAGTCCCGTCATTCAGTCCGACTAAAGAGACAGGATGCTGAACACTCAAACATCATCGAGTCTCCTCTTTTGTGAAATAGCGTCTGCAACAATGCCACCAAAAGTTTGAACCCCAATCCTAATGCTCACCAACCAGCTACTCACCCACTCACCTCGAGTTATATATATGATATATATATATATATTATTCAAGAGCACTCAAGAGCCAAAAGCATTATGACCACCTGTCAATAACGAGTTGGCCCATCTTTTGGCGTGCAACACAGCTTCAACCCGCCTTGGCATGGATACCACAAGTCCTTGGTAGATGGCCGGAGACAGATTGTACCAGAGGTTTAAGCAACGGTCATGCAAACCGAGATATTGAGAATTGGTGGTCTTTGAACTCTGAGCTGCCGTCCCAGGACATCCCAAATGTGTTCTATCGGATTGATATTCGGTGAGTTAGGCGGCCAGACATTAACTGGAATTCAGCATCATGTTCCTGGAACCACTCCAACACAATTTTAGCCTTGTGTCAAGGGGCGTTGTCCTGTCGGAATACATTCCATTTCCAGCTGGAAAAACAAGGAGATGTAAGGGTGCAACTGGTCCGCAATGATGTTCAGATACCCTGTAGCATTCATGGTCTGCTCTACCACAACCACGGGTCCCAGATACGCCTAAGAAAATGTCCCCCAAAGCATAATAGCGCCACCACCGGCCTGTGTATGACCTACTGTACATTGAGGGAGAAACTGTTCGCCTGGAAGACGGCGTATCCTGACACGGCCATCGGCGTGATGAATGAAAACCGTGATTCATCTGACCAGGCAACTCTCCCCCACTGATCCATGGACCAGTCACGATGTTCCCGGGCCCAGCGCGGGCGCAGTTGACGATGACGCTTGGTCAGCAAAGGCACACGAGTGGGACGTTTGCTGCGTAGCCCCATATCCAACAGTGTCCGCTGAATAGTGTGCTCCTATACTATTCTACTTGGCCCTGCATTGTATTGGGCTGTCAGCTGAGCCACTGTCTGGCTCCGGTTTTGCTTCACCATGCGAGACAGTCTCCGACGACCTTTTCTTTGATAGCGTGTGGACGTCCAACACCATGTCGTCTACTGCTGGTTTCACAGTCATTCATCCACTTTTCATAAGTACTAACAACTGTAGATCGCGAACAACCCACGAGTCGTGCAGTTTCGGAAATACTTGTTCCGAGCCTTCGAGCCATTACAATCTGCCCTCTATCAAAGTCACTTAGATCCGCAGCCTTGCCCATCACACACAGAAGTAAGTGAAAGAATGATTCTTCAGACTCTCCGGCAGCAGTTAAATACAATTTCCACCTGATTACGTGCCCTCCACGTCATCCAGGCGAGTTCATTGCAAAATGTAGGGGTGGTCATAATGTTTTGGCTCTATATATAGTGTATATATATATATACATCCACTATGTAAACCTTCGATAGACATTGTATTGGACTTAAGACTTATAACAGGATGATTATTTCCTTTTAAGAAAATTCTCGCAGTTCGCTGAAATAAAGAGTTTCAACAACAAACATCTTAACAAAAGAACGCTGAGCAAAGTTTCAGTTAGGGTCTGCCGCAGACCTTGTGAAACAGATTCGACGTAAATCGAGAACTCAGAAAATCTCCGTCCTTGGAGTGAACTGTACATGTGAATCAAATTTAATTCTTTATTTTTCATTTTTTCAATTTCTTCTATTAGCTCACACTCTCCCTATATATATCTTGTTCAAATTTTCAATCGTTCATAAAATACTTTTATTCATCCACTCAAGTTCAAGTACATATTTTTTAACTTGTAGTGGATGACACTGGATGTTAATACAGTTTTTTCAAATATTAATTTAATTAATTAATTTTAGTCTTTTTGAGATTTAAGTTGCATGTATCTAACAATAGATGGCGCCAAATGTAAGAGGAAAATTTCAACTTTATTTGTAAAGGACTTCTCTCTGCAATATAGTGAAAAAGAAGTAGCAGTAGATTTTAATTTTTTTTATATATTACTTGTTTTGTAATTAATAAATAATTATAATATATATATATATATATATATATATAATGCTTGTAAACAAATATTAAAATATTCCCATGTACCTGAAATTAGCCCTCTTCTTGAAGTCGTTATAGGTCTAGTATAGGCCGAGACGTTACTTTTTAATAAAGGAAATCATGAGTTGTGATTCCATCTAGTAGTTGCATAATTATAATTTCCACTTAGTTGTGTGACAAAAAGTTTAGTCTTGAATAACTGGGTTCTTGCGATTTGAGAAGTTGATGAACAATTTTCTTGATATTTTTTTTTGATGGAATCTTCTATTGAGTCTAGTTTTAAATCTTGATGGGTTGTTGTAGGAACATACCAGGGAGCTCCAGTGATGAAACGGAGTGGTTTGTTTTGGATGATTTGTACTTGATGTTTGGCCAAACTCAAACAAATTTGGCTTATTTGGACCATAAGATTTAAATTAAAAAAATATATATTTAAGCTTTACATTATTAAATGACAAAAATTAAGTAACTTTCTTTTATTTACTGGATACTTTAACTATGGAAACCTTCTATATACATTGTGTTGGACTTATGACAGGATGATTATTTCCTTTTAAGAAAATTCTCGTAGTTCGCGGAAATAAAAGAGTTTCAAAAGCAGACATCTTAACAAAAGAACGCCGAGCAAAGTAATTACACTTCTCATTAACCTTATCGTTAGGATTCGTTTGATTCCAGAAATTCCACTATGTTAACTGATCGGCGAACGTTTAACTTTGCATCACAAAATGGAACAAAGGAAGAAAAAAGCGCGGGAAAAGAGAGGAAAGAACATAGTAAAAAAGGGAACGTTTTCCTGTTAATTGTTTCACAAATGTTCCCCCAGCAAGATGCGGCAAGCTGGGACAAAGGCTTAATTGTTAGCTTAAACAATTGCACTTGTGTCCGTTTTCACTGTACCGTAGAGAAAACTGCCACAAAATGCTGAAACTGGATTTGATTTTGACTCCCGAGCGACAAAAGGGGAGACTGCTGAACAAAATATTACAGAAGTAGTTTCCTTTATCTTGAAGAACAAAAGGTACAAAAGAATTGAAGAATTCCAAGTTTATAACGGGACGTGTATCATTGTTACAATTTACCGTTGTTCTTGGAAAAAATGTAAAAGATAACAATGGAAATATAAGCAGTTTTTATTCCGAAAAAATCTCGATTTTATTTTTAACATGTTATATTTTTTTCCATTTTAATTCCATTATTTAATACATATTTAATCCATAAATTAATTCCATATTTTTTTCCATTCCATATGCTGTTATAAAAATATTTTTGTTTCTAATTGTGAAACAACTGAAAGACAAAAATCTTTTACTTTATACTTTCACCAGCAGGCTGCTTCATGGCAATTTTGATTTTTCTTAGATTATCTCTTTCTAGTTCGAGTATTCTCCATACCAATTATCATTTTCATTTATTTATGCTGCAACTAGCAGAACCCGGCATACGTTGTCCTGCTAAAATTTATACATTGTAGAAAATTACATATCGCAAATTTATTCTCCATGTTCCAATATAGGTGCACACTAATTTTCATAGATATTGTTTGAACGGATATAAGATGAAATGCTGAAGTACTATCTTGTGGAAAGTAACAAAAAAAGTGTATAGCGCGAACCTATTTTCCATACTCCAATACATATTATTATCAATTTTCATAGCGATGGGTTGAACTGTATATAAGTTGATATACTGCAGCATTATCTCGTGACGACTTACAACAAAATGGATAGCATAAAAACATTCTCCATGTTTTGTTAAACACACAAAAATATTTCATCAAAATCGGTGAAGCCGTTTGGGAGGAGTTCAGTGACAAACACACGTACAGAAGACGTGGTCAGAGGGCTCTTCGTCTTCAACGCGTTCTCTGCCTTCTTTGAACTGTTTATACCACTTCTAAACATTTCTTTCCGATATAGGAATGCTCAAAGAATGCCTTCTGCGACAGTATACATTTCTTCAAAGAAAATTTAATGCGAGTTCTTAGGTGAATTAATTCAGACATTTAAAAATAGCCGGAACCAGTTTTAGCGTCTCACAAATCCAAGCGTAATTCAAACATTAATGAATATTGTGACGTCAAATTTCACACAGATATCAAGGATAGTACCAGCAACCTAAAAGGAAAAAAAATGAAATTCCATAAGCCCCGGAATTTAAAATTGAAAATTGGTCTTACTTTTTGGACACAATCGTAGTTATGAACTCCTAAACATGATAAATCAACTTAAGTGGATGAATTTTCAAAAAAAAAATTATTAACGGAAAATTTTACATTCTTTTTTTTTACGTACTAATAAGTAATTAAATTTTATTGTTAGCCGAGATAAATCAGACGCATTGGAATCAAAATAACAAAAAAAAATAATATCCAAAAGGAAGTTTTTTGCGATAATTAACAGTTAGTCAGGAAAATCGCAATTTTTTTCTTTACTCATCTAGTGTCTCATGACAATTTAAACCATACCTTAACTACAAACTCAAAACACACACACTAATGCATACAAAAACATTTACAAAAAAGCTAAAAATTGGAGTTAGATTTTTGAAAAATGAAAAACTTGCGTTCATCCCTTTAATAAAAAAGTTATCAGAAGGAAAAAGACTGATTGCAGGTTGAAAAAGCAGCAAAAGAAGATTTCGTGGATTTCTTACGGCACGCTCATCAGTTCTGGTTCGGGCTTTAATATTGGAACGGCTGGTCTGTAATTAATGGAACTTCTTGGGCAATTTATTTTATTTTATTTTTGACTCGGAATAAGTTGAAGCTTTGAAAGATATTATCTTTACGATTATTTTTAACTCCATTTTTTTTTTTTTGGTAGCATAATAATTGCAATGCAGTCGTTTTTTTTAACGAATGTTTGAGAACTGAGAAATATAAGTGTGGTCTAAATGGGAGATAGAATAATTTTTAATACTAATTTTTCCACTATGATAAGGGATAATCAGGAAAAATCAGGAAAATTTTTTTTTTTTAAAGAACTGTTCAGAAGGATAATAAGCTTCTAAGGTTGATCTTCTCTTTGAAGCCATCCTTTATCCCAATTTATAAAAAAGCAATTGTATTTCCAAACTAGAAAATTTAAAGTTTTCTGTTAAAGTCAAGGTTTAAATTTTCAGTTCTAATAATCTGTTTTTACAACTGTTTTAGAAAAATTATTCATCTTTGTCCTGCTCCGAACAAAACAAACCTATTGCATTGGCTTAAATATAAAAGTAGTTCATGTGAATATTAGTTAAAATCCTTTGTTTAATTTTCAGAAAATTCAAGAATGTTTTTAAGAGAATAACTTGCCTCGATTTACAAACATCCTAGATACGAACTTTAGGCATTGATGTCATAGAAACCAACCAAAGATCAAAAAACAAAATTCTGTGATTTCTTGCGTGTGGAATTTCCCTTACATTAATATTCCTTAATTTACAATAAATATTTTTATAAAATGTTTTATTATAAAGTATTGTTTTATAATGAAATATTGCTTTATAAACAAATACTGTTGTAAAAACGGCGAAGATCATTTCACCCAAAATCGTTTCCATTGCAGAACATTTTAGTATCTGTAGATTTATGAAACAATAAGCAGACATCTTGACAATAATGAGATCATGAAAGGTACTGAATAATAATAATAATAATAATAATAATAAAACTTACTCGTAGCTCAGTGGTAACGAGCGTCGCTGGTGAGCATCAGGGACTGATGTTTAATCTGCTGGCGCCATTGGTTTAGACTGTTTCAAAACCGACAAAACTCGATAGCGCCTGTGATGTTTAGCATCTTGCCTAGTTAGTTAGACTAACTGGTGGGTGTTTTCTGTTTTATCCCTTACGATGCACAAATGCGACGTAGTTCCATCTCAAAATCCTTCCAGAAGAAACTACCCACCTTCTTCATCGACGCAGGGTCAAGTCAGACTTCTACTTAGGGGTGTTCCATCACAACTGAAGCTGTCCCATTCCTTTCCCTCCTTCTATGAGACCCCACGGATTTTTGGACTTGGTCTAGATGTTGCTGTCTGGCAAGTGGGAAAAGAAAAATATTACAATATGTAAATAAAACCTTTTAGTCGTAAATAAAACCTTGTAAATAAAACCTTTTTAACATATTATATTTGTTTAGATTCAGCTATAAATTGTATATTATTTTTACATAAACATACATTATGCTCGATATACAATTGTAGATTAAAAATATGTAGACTAGATGTTGAAATATTTATTTCTTCTGTTAAATCATCTGCATGGTTATGAACTCCCAAAACATGAAAAATCAAATTAATCGATTACATTTTTTTAAAAATTATTACAAATTACTACATTATTTTTTCTACATACTTAACAAGTAATTAAATTTTACCGTTGGCCGAGATAAATCAAACGCATTGCCATCAAAATGACCAAAAAAAATATCCATAAGGAAGTTTTTGCGATAATTAACTGTTAGTCAAAAAATCGTCATTTTTTTTTTTTACTCATCTAGTGTCTCATGACAATTCAAACTATACCTTAACTACAAACTCAAAACTCCCCCATATAACACTATACAAAAAATATTTACAAAAGCTAAAAATTGGTGTTAGATTTTTGAAAAAAAATGAAAAACTTGCGTTCATCCCTTTAATAAAAAAAAAGGTTCTTAGAAGGAAAAAGACTGATTGCAGGTTGAAAAAGCAGCAAAAGGAGATTTCGTGGAGTGGGTCCCGCTCTTTCTTACGGCACGCTCATCAGTTCTGGTTCGGGCTTTAATATTGGGACGGCTGGTCTGTAATTAATGGAGGTTCTTGGGCAATTTATTTTTATTTTTTCACTCGGAATAAGTTGAAGTTTTGAAAGATATTAGCTTCAGGATTATTTTTAACTCCGATTTTTTATTGGCGGCATAAAAAATCGGAGTTAAAAATAATCCTGAAATGAGGTAGTTTGTTAGTTAGTTTGTTTGTTAGTAGTTTTTTTTTTTTAACAAATGTTAGTGAACTGTGAAATATAAGTGTGGTCTAAATGGAAGATCCAATAATTTTACCACCAACATAAGGATGAAAAAAATCTCAGGAAAAAAAAATTTAAGAAATGTTCAGAAGGATAATGAGCTTCCAATGTTTATCTTCTCTTTGAAGCCATCCTTTATCCCAATTTAAAAACGCCGTCGTAATTCGAACTGGAATATTTAAAGTTTTCTGTTATTGTCAAGGTTTAAATTTTTTTCTAATAATCTGTTTTCACAAATTTTTTCAGAAAAATTAATTTATTCATCTCTGTCCAACGCCAAATAAAACAAGCCTATTGCATTGTGCTTAAATATAAAAATAGTATATGTGAATATTAATTTAAATCCTTTGTTTAACTTTCAGAAAATTCAAGAATTTGTTTTAAGAGAATAACTTATCTCGATTTACAATTATCTTAGTTAATAATTTTTAAACAAAAACTACTTATAAGGAATAACACCAGAGATCAAAGATAAAAAATGTCACCAAATTATGTGATTTCTTGCGTGTTGAATTCGTTAGTTTACAATGACATATTGTTGAGAAATGTTTTATGAAGTATTGTTATTATTCTTTTACAATGAAATATTGTTTTAAATCAATGAAACTTTCTTAACCCAAAACTATTTTCAGTGATAGATAATTTATAAAACATTAAGCAGAAACCTTGTCAAAAATGAAACTCTGGGAGAAACCCAGAAAACTCCCACCATCCAGTCCGACTAACGAGACAGGATGCTGAACACACAACGTCATCGTGTCTCCTCTTCTGTGAAATAGTGTCTGCAACAATGCCACTAGAGGTTTGTACCCCAGTCCTAATGGTGACCAGCCGTCTACTCACCCACTCACCTCGGGATAGATAGATAGATAGATAGATTTATATAAACAATATTTCATTATAAATAATATTTCATTATAAATAATATTTCATAAGACATTTCTCAACAATATTTCCTTATAAACTAACGAATAATAATTCAAAGGAAATTCAACATGCAAGAAAAGACCTAATCTGGGGATATTTTTGTTCTTTGATATCTAGTGGGATTTTTTTCTCTTTTTTTTTTTAATTTTACATATTTATTATTTTTTTTATATATACATTTTTTTTTCCTTTATGCTTAAAACTTCGCATCTAGAATGTTTTTAAATGTAAACAAGTTATCTTTTTTAAAAAATTCATCAATTTTTTCAAAGTTAAGAAAAATGTTAACTAATAATCACATAAACTATTTTTTATAATTTTAGGATAGGATGCAATGGACTTGTCTTTTTTTGGCGGGAAGGGCAGGATAGATATGAATAAATTAATTTTTTCTAAAACAGTTATAAAAAATATTACTAGAACTGAAAATTTAAACCTTGACATGAACAGAAAACTTTAAATCTTCCAGTTCAGAAATACAACTGTTTTTAAATAAGGATAAAGGATGGCTTCATAGTGAAGATAAAACTTCGAAGCTTATTATCCTTCGGAACATTTCTTTAAAAAAAATTTCCAGATATTTTTTTATTTTTTCATGTTGGTGGTAAAAATTATTGGATCTTCCATTTAGTACCACACTTATATTTCCAAGCTGTCAAACATTTGTTAAAAAACGTCTGCATTGCAATTATTATGCTGGCAAAAAAAATCGGAGTTAAAAATAATCCCAAAGCTAATATCTTTCAAAGCTTCATCTTATTCGAGTTAAAAAAAAAAGAAATAAATTGCCCAAGAACCTCCATTAATTACAGACCAGCCGTCCCAATATTAAAGTCCGAACCAGAACCGATGAGCGTGCCGTAAGAAAGAGCGGGACCCAATCCACGAAATCTTCTTTTGCTGCTTTTTCAACCTGCAATCAGTCTTTTTCCTTCTAAGAACCTTTTTTTTTATTAAAGGGATGAACGCAAGTTTTTCCTTTTTCAAAAAATCGAACTCCAATTTTTAGCTTTTCTGTAATTTTTTTTTTTTTTGTTTATATATGTATGTTTTGAGCTTGTAGTCAAGGTATAGTTTAAATTGGCATGAGACACTTAGATGAGTAAAGGAGAAAAAAAATGACGATTTTTCTGACTAGTAGTTAATTATCGCAAAAACTTCCTTTTGGATATTATTATTATTATTATTATTTTATTTTGATGGCAATACGTTTTATTTATCTCGGCTAGCGGTAAAATTTAATTACTTGTTAAAAAAATTATTTATGTAAAAAAAAAAGAATGTAGAATTTTCGTAATAATTTTTTAAAAAAATTTAATCGATTAAGTTGATTTATCATGCTTTGTGAGTTTTCGACTTTGTAGATGATTTAAAAGAAGAAATAAATTCTTCAATATCTAGTCTAAATACTTTTAATCTATAATTCTATATCAAACATAATGTATATTTATGTAAAAATATTATACAATTTATAACAAAATCTAAACAAATACAATATTTTAAGTATTCAAAATTTTTATCGGCATAATTTAATATTTAATAACAATCCTGAATGAAATGGATCTTGTTAAAACGTGTTTGACATCAACAAAGAAATTATCGGGAAAATAAATAGAATTTTCCAAATTTTTTCATATTGGCTTCGAATTAATTGCTACTGCACGACTCGTGACTCAATGGCAACATGCTCAATTGGTGATATTAGGGTTGAAGTTCAATACAGTGACTTTGTTGGAGACCCTGTTTCAAAAAAAAAACGAGATACTCGATGGCATTGGAATATCATATTGCCTTATTTGTCGGATTACATGGAGGGAATTTTCCTTTTTTCTTCTTTACCATACGCTAACGCGGGTTCGTTCCGCTTACAAGTCTTCCCGGTAGGAACTGCCCTACTTCTTCAGCGACACGGAACCATATCAGATTTCTACCTATATGGGCTCCACCATACCAGGAACTGCTCCTGTTTTCCTCCTCCCATGAGACCACACGGGTTCTTGGACTTTGTGTACTATAGATGGTGCTGTCTACCAAGTGTGATAAGAAAATGAAAACTATTTTTTGTATTTCAATACAATGCAATAGGACTGTTTTTTGGAATAGGATATAGATGAATAAATTAATTTTATCTCAAAAAGATGTAAAACAGATTATTAGAATAAAAAATTTAAACCTTCACATTAGCAGAAAACTTTAAAACTTCCAGTTTGGAAATACTATTGCTTTTTTAATTGGGATAAAGGATGGCTTCAAAGAAAAGATAAACCTTAGAAGATTATTATCCTTCTGTACATTTCTTTAAAAAGTTTTTACTGAGTTTTTCATTCTTATGTTGGTGGTAAAAATTATTGGATCTTCCATTTAGACCACACTTATATTTCTCAGTTCTCAAACATTTGTTAAGAAAAAACGACTGTCATTGCAATTATTATGCTGCCAAAAAATCGGAGTTAAAAATAATCCTAGAGCTAATATCTTTTAAAGCTTCAACTTATTCCGAGTCAAAAAAATCAAATAAATAAATTGCCCAAGAACTTCCATTAATTACAGACCAGTCGTCCCAATATTAAAGCCCGAACCAGAACTGATGAGCGTGGCGTAAGAAAGAGCGGGACCCAATCCATGGTGAAATCTCCTTTTGCTGCTTTTTCAACCTGCAATCAGCCTTTTTCCTTATAAGAATTTTTTTATTAAAGGGATGAACGCAAGTTTTTCAGTTTTTTCATAACTAAACTCAATTTTTAGCTTTTTTAAAATATTTTTTGTATATATATATATATACGTATATGCATGTTTGTGAAGGTTTTGAGCTTACAGTTAAGGTATAGTTTAAATTGTCATGAGACACTAGATGAGTAAAGAAAAAAATGGCGAATTAATTAGTTAATTATGGGAAAAACTTCCTTTTCGATATTATTTTTTTGGTTCTTTTGATGGCAATGCGTTTGATTTATCTCGGTTAACGGTAAAATTTAATTATTTGATAAGCATGTAAAAAAAAGTTGTAGAATTTTGGAATAAATTTTTAAAACGCATTCGATTAAGTTGATTTATCATGTTTTGAGAGTTTATAACTTAAGATTATATCAAAGAAGAAATAAATACTTCATCATCTAGTCTACACACTTTTAATCTACAATTGTAGGTATATTGAGCGTTATGTATATTTACATAAAAGTATTATACAATCTATAGCTGAATCTAAACGAACGTAATATGTTAAACACTAAAAACTTTTATTGACATAATGTAAGAATTTAATAATTACCATGAATGATAATTATCTTGTTTCCTAAGAGATATTTGCCGTCCATTAGAAAATACCGTAAAAACATGAATATAGTTTACCAAAGTTGGTTATATTGGGTTCGAAATTAATTGCTACTGCCCGACTCGTGGGTCAGTAGCAACGTGCACCGTTGGTGACATTAGGGTTTAAGTTCAATCCTGCTGGCGACTTTTCCCTTACAGACACTTTTCCAAAAACGAGAGACTCGATGGAGTTTGTGATGTTCAGAATCTTGCCTTGTTTGTCGGACTGCCAGGTGGGAGTTTTCCGGGATTTCTCCCTTACGATACGCATATGTGGGTTGGTTCCCCCTAGTAAAAGTCTTCCTGGTAGGAATTACCCTACTTCTTCAGCGACCCGGAGCCAAATCAGACTTCTACCTACATGTGTTCCATCACATCAGGAACTCCCCTTTTTCCCTCCTTCCATGAGACCACATGGTTTCTTGGAATTTGTGCAGATGTTGCTGTCCACCAAATGGGATAAGAAAATTATTTATATTTAATAATTTAACACAATGCAATAGGATTTCTTCAGAGTCGGACACAGATGAATGAAATAATTTTTCTAAAAAAGTTGTAAAACAGATTATTAGGATAGAAAATGTAAACCTTGATATTAACAGAAAACTTTAAATCCTCCAGTTTGGAAATATGACTGCTTTTAAAATGGGATAAAGGATGGCTTCTAAGTGAAGATAAACCTTAGAAGCTTATTATGCTTCGGAACATTTCTTTAACAAAAATTTTTTCCTGAGTTCTTTTTATCCTTATGTTGGTGGTAAAAATGATTGGATCCTCCAATTAGGCAACACTTATATTTCTCAGTTCTCAAATATTTGTTAAAAAAAAACTACCGCATTGCAATTAATATGCTGCCGCAAAAAAATTGAGTTGAAAATAATCCTGAAGCTAATATCTTTCAAAGTTTCAACTTATTCCGAGTCAAAAGAAATAAAATAAATTGCTTAAGAACTTCCATTGATTACAGACCAGCCGTCCCTATATTAAAGCCCAAACCATAACTGATGAGCGTGTCGTAAGAAAGACCAAATCCATGAAATCTTCTTTTTTGCTGCTTTTTCAACTTGCAATCAGTCTTTTTCCTTCTAAGGACTTTTTTTATTAAAGGGATGAACACAAGTTTTTCATTTTTTTTTATCTAACTCCAATTTTTAGCATTTTTGTATGTATATATGTTTTTGAGTTTGTAGTTAAGGTATAGTTTAAATTGCCATGAGACACTAGACGAGTAAAGAAAAAAATGGTTTTTGACTAACAGTTAATTATCGCACAAACTTCCTTTTGGATATTATTTTTTTGGTTCTTTTGGTAGCAATGCGTTTGATTTATCTTGGCTAACAGTAAAATTTAATTACTTGTTAAGTATGTAAAAAAAAGAATGTAGAATTTTCGTAATATTTTTTTAAATGTATTCGATTAAGTTGAATTTTCATGCTTTGTAAAGTGTATAACTTTGTAGATTATACAAAAAGAAGAAATAAACATTTCAAGACCTAGTCTACCCACTTTTAATACAATTGGATATCGAGCATAATGTATGTTTATATAAAAATATACAATTTATAGCTGAATCTAAACAAATGCAATATTTAAAATTAAAAAATTTTATGGACATAATGGAATATTTTTTTCCTTATCCCACTTGGCAGACAGCAACATCTAAACCAAGTCCAAGAACCCTTGTTGTGTCATGGAAGGAGGGGTAGAAGGATTCATCTTCTGCTGTGATGGGGCACCCGTAGGTAGAAGTCTGACTTGGCTGCATGTCGCTGAAGAAGGAGGCAAGTACCTTCCGGGTGGACTTTTAGGGAGAACTACCCGCATTTGCTTATCGTATGGGAGAAAATCTGAAAAACTTCCACCAGGTAATCAACTAAAGAGGCAAGATGCTGAACATCACACACACCATAGTGTCTTTCCATTTTGCGGATTGAACCTCATTGTTTCAAAAGAGCAAATTTCTCATCATTGTTTCAAAAACCAAGAAGACTTGATGGCGTCTGTGATGTTCAGCATCTCGCCTCTTTAGTCTATTTATCGGTGGGAGATTCCGGGTTTTCTACCATACGTTAAGCAAATGCGGGTAGTTTTCGCCTAAAGTCCTCCCTGAAGGCACTGCGCTTCTTCTTCAGGAGTCACGGGGCCAAATCAGATTTCTACCTACGGTTGCTCCATCACAACAAAAAGGTGCTCCAATTCTCTCCTTCCTTCCATGAGTACACGGATTCATTGACATGGTCTAGATGTTGTTGTGTATCAAGTGGGAATAAACAAATAATAAATCACCTGGAGTGAGCCATACACACTAATGGGCATGTTGTTACTAATCCCCCTGATGCAGGAAACCTACATCAAGTCCTGAAGACCCCGTCGCAGGCGACCCACCCATGGCTAGAGGTAATATGCAGCTTCCCTTTAGTGAGAAACCAAGAGGGCTAAAGATCGACTAAACCTCAAGACAACGCTCTAGGATCATATTAGACCAGGACATTCGGTTTAAAGTGGATTCCGAACCACTACAAACGTTCAGTGACACAGTCGGGATGTGAACCCGAAACCTGCGGCACTGAACGTCAGAGCGCTAGACACTCAGCCATTCAAGCTCATTAACGGATATTAACTGATGTTTGAAATAATAAAGCTGTGTTTTTATGGGTTAGAGGACCGGATGGATAAATTTAGGCTTTCAAAATAAAAGAGCTTGGTTTGAAATTCGACGTTCAAGAAAAGCTTTTGTTTCTTTCTGATAAATCTGTAGGTCGACGAGTACTTTCATTAGGATCAAGAGGCAGAAATGAGTTTAAACTTTCAGGTGCCACTATTAGGATTATTTGTTCAAAACTCAGGTAATAAAATGAGGATGAAACATGGAAGGTTGTGCACTCTGTTGGTGGACACTAAAATATACTATTATATTTTCTAAGCTAAATCACATTTGGTAATTTCTTCATAAAGCTAGCAATAAATATGTTCTACCGATCAAAACGAATTTATTTCCTAAAGAACATAATGTCGTATAACATTAATTTTATCGTCAAAGATATATTTTATTATCTTCAAAAAACAAAATGTTAAGAAAATGAATAAGATATTTGCAGAAAACGAGATAATAAATTACGACAAAATGATATATTTATATTACAAAAAATCAGTTCAAAAAAAGAAATTTATAGCAAAAACGAATAATCTAATGTGAAACCTTTCTTTATAATTATACGAAAAAAATCTGCCCCCGACAAATCATGTCCTAACGGATAAATAAATGGCTTTTTTTTTTTCGTATCAGAGCTTTAAATAATGAAACTTTTGTAACCGCTGTGAAACTATGATAAAAAACATCTGTTTTGATCAAAATAAAGGATTGGTGTTGGCGACTAATATCCATTTACTTCAAATCAGTTGCTGCTGATAAATGAAATTTCTCTCATAATTTCTAATGCTGTAAATAAAAGATGGTAAAACTGTAAAATTTATAATTTTTTTTCTTCGAAATACATTGTTTTCCAGAATGTAAGTAAAAATCGAAAAATTTAATACACTGATGGAAAAAATAAATAAATTTTTATTAAAATTATGCAGTATACAAAAAGTAAAGAATATTATATTCACATTGTGCATCAGAATATAATATTCACATTATAGCATTTTTTTTTTTCTTAAGGGAAGAGTTTTGGCATTTCATTCCCAGGAGAGAGGAAAGTATGTTATTTGATAAGTATATAATAACAACCCAACACGCAAATTTGATAGCAGGCAAACAGTAATGTGGGTAATTATATTACATGCAATTAAAGTTAATTTGTACTTAGTTAATGAGAACAACTTTTTCCCTCAAATCTGATAACAGATATTCGGTATGCATAATGAGACTTAGGAAATAAGCGAATGTCTGTGCGACCTTCACAGGTCAAAACGACTACAGATTTAATATGAACCATACCATGAGTTGTTCCATCGTCATGGGTGACAAACCACGAGCTGAAAAATGCCTACTTTAAAGAGAAGTGAGGAAAACTGACTACCCCTCTTGACGGATTGTCTTAAAAGGAGGATTTTGTTTTTGTTTTGGTGAAGAAGGGAGAGACGAGTCGACTACGACGAGTCGGCCAGAAATATTGTTTTTCTTTCATCTCTGAAGTGACTGAATAGGTCGGAGTTTCTACCTGTTTTTCAAATTGAACCCTTGTGGTTTCGTTTATCACGCCGTGATAATTAAGGTCTGCCGCACACCAGGCAATTAGATTCGACGTAGAATCGAGAACTGTGAAAAATCTCCGACCTTGGATTGAACTGTACTTGTGATTTAATCGTGCATTAGTGATAAAATTTATTTATATTTTTTTTTTTATAATAATCTTCTTTATTTGTATAATAATATATATATAAACCAGAACAGTTCTAAATATTCTCGATTTTTTCTTTCTATATAAACACTACACGACAAGAATATATATACATAAGCCAACAAGAACGCTCTAACAATTCTTTAAAGAATATTCTCAAACATCCATGACTCGAACGGAAATATACCATTCAGGCCCTATCGGAAATATGAAATTTAGCAATGAATCTCAAAAATTGTGACAGAAATAGGGAAAGGTTAATATTTTATATTTTTAAAATACAATTCTTGATCTCTAACTACTCAATGCACTTAAATGACACTGAAAGACGAACGAGTCAGTGAAAAATATGTAACAGAACCATCAAGCCTAGTATTTCGCCAACATGATTTCGGGCATAGCATTCTCAGTTACCTATTTGAAAAATCTGCAGATATGAACCAACTGAATCTATATTCATCAAAAAAGAAACAAAGAGTTGGATTCCAATCAGCCAATCTACACTCAAGAGCCAAAACATTATGACCACCTGTCAATAACGAGTTAGCCCACCTTTGGCGCGCAACACAGCTTCAACCCACCTTGGCATGGATGCCACAAGTCCTTGGTAGATGGCCGGAGGCAGATTGTACCAGATGTTTAAGCAACGGTCACGCAAATCCGAGATATTGCGAATTGGTGGTCTTTGGAACTCTGAGCTGCCGTCCCAGGACATCCCAAATGTGTTCTATCGGATTGGGATCCGGGGAGTTAGGCAGTCAGGACATTAACTGGAATTCAGCATCATGTTCCTGGAACCACTCCAACACAATTTTAGCCTTGTGAAAAGGGGCGTTGTTCTGTTGGAACATTCCATTTCCAACTGGAAAAACAGAGGCCATGTAAGGGGCAACTGGTCCCGCAATGATGTTCAGATACCATGTAGCATTCATGGTCTGCTCTACCACAACCACGGGACCCAGAGACGCCAAAGAGAACGTCCCCAAAAGCATAATACCGCCACCACCGGCCTGTGTATGACCTACTGTACATTGAGGGAGCAACTGTTCGCCTGGAAGACGGCGTATTCTGTCACGGCCATCGGCGTGATGAATGACAAACCGTGATTCATCTGACCAGGCAACTCTCTCCCACTGATCCATGGACCAGTCACGATGTTCCCGGTCCCAGCGCAGGCGCAGTTGACGATGACGCTTGGTCAGCAAAGGCACACGAGTGGGACGTTTGCTGCGCAGCCCCATATCCAACAGTGTCCACTGAACAGTGTGCTCCGATACTATTCTACTTGGCCCTGCATTGTATTGGGCTGTCAGCTGAGCCACTGTCTGGCTCCGGTTTTGTTTCACCCTGCGAGGCAGTCTCCGATGACCTTTTTCTTTGATAGCGTGTGGACGTCCAACACCATGTCGTCTACTGCTGGTTTCACCGTCCTCATCCACTTTGCATAAGTACTAACAACTGTAGATCGCAAACACCCCACGAGTCGTGCAGTTTCGTAAATACTTGTTCCGAGCCTTCGAGCCATTACAATCTGCGCTCTATCAAAGTCGCTTAGATCCGCAGCCTTTCCCATCACACACAGAAGTAAGTGAAAGAATGGTTCTTCAGACTCTCCAGCAGCAGTTAAATACCACTTCCACCTGATCACGTGCCTTCCACGTCATCCAGGCGAGTTTATTGCAAAATGTAGGGGTGGTCATAATGTTTTGGCTCTTGAGTGTATATCTCAGTTGTTGTTTTCTTTTCCCTCATTGTTACATTTGTCGTCTGTAAATGTTGATTGCAACAACTATAACTATTTTTATCAACAATTTTCTAACAAATACTACTTGCTTTGTGACAGTCTTTCAAAGTTTAACTATTGCCATTTATGAATGATCCGAAAAAAATTTGAACGAATCTAGTTCCTTTTAACATATTCTTTCGCAAACATTTGGACATCACAACCTACAGAACGCTTTATTCTATATTCTATCGCCTACTAACAGTGCACTCGATATTAGTATGCTAATATCTTATTCAATACGAAAGTAACTTCACAGTCTTCTCATAATCGAATTACTGTTACTTTCTAAAATTAAATTACAAACCATTTCTTGGAGAAAATGCTGATTAAGACCTTTCATAGCATTTGCTTTTTTTTTTTTCTTTGTGATGAAAGTATGAATACAAAGCCATTTTGTTTTTTGAGAATCTAATAATCTGCCTTTTACATGCTAAAAATTATACTGCGAAAACATTTCAGATAAATAGTATCGTAAACAAATAATGACACCTGCATATTGCCAACGTATTTAGTTCTGTAATTAATAAATAATTTGCCACTAAATAATTTTACAATTTTATGCAAATTTTTGCAGTTTAATAGAGATGTATTGTAAAAAGCAAACAACCATTTTTTTTATCTTTTCAATGAAAATATAAATACAAATCATTTTATTTTTTGAGAATATAATAATTTCCATTTACATACCAAACATTATGCTGCGAACGTATCAGACAAATATTATTGTAAACTAATAACAATACCAATTATTATCAATGCGTTTAGTTCTATAATTAATAAATAATTTGCTACTGAATAATGTTATATAAATTTATGCGTTTTAAGTTTAACAGAAACTTGTTGTATTAGGTTGGTAACTAAGTGATTGCGAATTTTGTCAATAGATGGTCTTAGCACATTCTTTTGTTTTGTCAACGTATTTAAAGCACCTAACCTATATTGTTTTCTTGTTGTTTGGACTTTCGCCTTTAATTTAGTAAAAAAAAAATTGTATCGATGAGTTATTTACTTTCGTTTTTATACCAATTTAAAAATGGAAGAACAAGAAGCTGATTTCAGACATATTTTACTGTATTGTTTCCGAAAATGCAAGAAAGCATCGCAAGCACACAAGAAGTTATATGCCGTATATGGTAATGAAGCCTTGAAAGGAAGGCAATGTCAAACTTGGTTTGCCAAATTTCGTTCTAGTAATTTTTCACTTAAAAATGCGCAACTATCTGGCCGACCAGTTGAAATTGATGAGACCCATATCAAGGCTATTATCGATTCAGATCGTCATAGCACTACACGTGAAATTGCAGAGCAGCTCAATATATCACATGCATGCATTCAAAAAAATTAAAACAGCTTGGCTTTGTCAAGAAACTCGATTTATGAATCCCTCATCAGCTGAAAGAAATTCATTTGACGCAACGCATTAGCATCTGCGATTCGCTTCTGAAACGCAACGAATTTGATCTATTTATGAAACGACTGATAATTGACGAAGAAAATTGGATAATTTATAACAACGTTCATCGTAAAAGATCGTGGGTGATGCAAAAATGAACCAGCCCAGACGATACCAAAAGCTGAGATTCACAAAACAGATTATGCTGTCAGTTTGGTGGGATTATAAAAGAATTCTGCACTTTGAGCTTTTACGAAGAAATCAAACGATTCATTCAAACATGTACATTTAACAACTAACCAAACTGAATGATGTAGTTCTACGATTATTACACCCCACCACATCACTGTGCCTAAAGCTGAGTTGCTCCTATACAGTTTTAGAAGGATGTTGATGAGAAGTCTGATTGGGCTCTGTGATCTATGATCATATGAGACAGGGACCTGCGGTTTAAAATGGATCACGATAAAATGGATCGCCATGATGCATGCAACTTAAATCTAAAAAACCTAAAAATAATTAATTAATTTAACGAATGAATTAATATTTGAAAAAACTTTATTAACATCAGTGCCATCCACTACAAGTTTTAAAAAATGTACTTGAACTTGAGTGGATGAATAAAAAGTATTTTATGAACGATTGAAAATTTGAACAAGATATATGTAGGGAGAGTGTGAACTAATAGTAGGAATTGTAAGAAAGAAAAAACAGTATAAAAGAAAGAAAATAAAAGCAGAACAGATTTTTATTCTACTCTACTAATTCAAATAAATAGTTTAAACGCTCTGTTCCTATTCCTACGCATTCTCAACAAACTGGACGGTTAGACGTCATTAAATGAATCTGCAGTTTGAGAAATGGCTCTTTTAATCAACCTCCGTGACCTTAACCGTAAGCTGCTGCCTGCATTAACGCCATCTGTCGGTGACTTATTGTTTCTACTGACCACTATCCTTTAGGCTTTGACTTCTGGACCATTTCTCTAAACGGCAATGATAAATAATGATTCCAGAATATTGGTTCAGGAATTATTGAAGAAATTCCGTTTGAATTTCACGGCTTGGCTAGTTCGAGACACACAGAAAGGATCTATTCATAGAGAGAAGTCTTGTTGATTATTTACAAAATGTATTAAAGGAATAAAAAACTATTAGTTTCCTTTAAAAAAAGTGTTATTTTTTACAAATTTAATGGATTTTTTTTTTTTAAATAAATAATTAATGATTGCAATATTAAGTCAATGTTTTTAACATCATATGGACACTAGAAATATAATTTAATCAATCATTATAACTTCTTGAATGTTTTTAAAAATTTCCATCAACTTACAGTAATTTTAACATTCACAATTTATGTTTTTTTGTCATTTATTCCTTTTTACCTCTTCTTATGCTGTGCTATTTATTTTCTTGATATAGACTATTTAATGAGAGATACGGAATCCACTTTAAACCGTAGGTCAAGTACTAATATGGTTGCACAGCGTTGGGCGTAGGTCTGACAACACAACTCCGTAAAAAGAACACATCTCTCGTCTCGATATATGCTAATAGGCAAACGGCCTTGGCCACCATGGGGCTGTTGCGCCACTGATGATGATGAGACAATTTGATAGGAATCCTTTTCTTGAGATGTAACAGTGATTTAGAATTGATTTCATTTCATATCGAAAAATTCCATGCTTGAATATTAATAGGGTGTTTGTGTATGTGTATGTTTGTGTGTGTGTTTATTTCGTGCTTGCGTGTTTTTGTGGGTGTTTGTATGTAATGAATGTATGTGTGTTTGTGTGTGCTCGTTTGTTTGTGCCATGTCAAAAAATTTCATGCTTGAATTTTAATAGTGTATGAGTATGTGTTTATGGAGTGTGTTTGTGTGTGTTTGTGTATTAGTGTGTGCTTGTTTGTGTATATTTGTATATAATGTACGGGTATGTGTTTGCTTGTGTGTATGTATGCGTGCGTGCGTAACGAAGATTGAATTCAATTTAATTTTAAAGAGCTTTTTTTCTCATTGACATCAATTTTATAAGCATATAAGCAGTGCTTCTCATTATTATAATTACAGTTGAAAAAAATCAGTCATTTTTTTTTAATAAAATTGCTTTAAAAATACACAGCAATGAGACATATACACAGCATACAGATACGCGTTCTATCTAAAATCAGTAAAAAGAAAGAAATTATTAAAATTATCAAACAAAATTAATAAATTTGCGTAATATTTGAGATTTAGGTTCATAAGGACAACCGAGCTTTGTTCGTTTTATTGACGATAGTGTAACAGGCGGGCTGAAAAGTTCGTAGGCTGACACATAGATGGCTCTACTAGTATTAAATCCGTATGATTTTTGTTAGCCCTAACCTTCAAAAGACGCGTGTATAAATTTGACAGCTGTTGCACTATTAGTATGTGAGTTATAGCATTTTTAGTGTTCATCACGTGCAGTCCACTCGGCTGACTGTCGATTGAACTCCGGTGTGAAATGATGGAGCCCTGTTTCATCCATTGTCACATATCGACGCAAAAATTCCGGTTTATTACGATTGAACAGCTCAAACACTGCTTAGAATCATCAATTCGTTGTTGTTTTGGGTCGATTGTGAGCTCTCGCGGGCACCCACTTTGAACAGATCTTTCGCATATCCAAATATTCATTCACGATATGTCCAACACGTTTCTTTGATATCTTTAGGTCTCAGCTATCTCAATCAACTTCACTTTCCGGTTATCAGAAATTATTTTGATGTTTTCGTCGGTAACAGCCTCTTTGGGGCGTCCACTGCGTGCATCGTCCTCGGTGCTCATTTCGCCTCGTTTAAATTTAGCAAACACTTCTCTACAGTTGATTTTCCTGGTGCAAAGTCCGAATAATGTTTATCAAGCCAAGCCTTGGCTTCAATAGTATTTTTTTCGCCAAAAAGCAATGCTTTATTAACACACGAAATTCTTTTTATCCATTTTTCAACCTAACAAAAGTTGCTTCCCTAAGAATGCTATAACTCACATACTAATAGTGCAACAGCTATCAAATTTGTACACGTGTCTTTTGAAGATTAGAGCTAACTAAAATCATATGGATTTAATACTAGTAGCGCTATCTATGTGGCAGCCTAGGAACATTTCAGCCCACCTGTTAAAATGCACAAGTTCATAAGTAAATCTCTAGCTCCATCTCTTATCTTCACTCTGTAGACTCTCACGGATACCATTACTAAAGTACCACCTAAGTTCAAAATGCATGAAGCCTTGCCGAGAAATTTGGCTTTCTTCTTGGGCTATTCCAGAAAATTTTATATATTTGTTGTACAGTTAAAGTTAAACGATTTCAGTTGGTAAGTTAAAAAAGCTGTAAAAAATATGATTAAGTAAGAAATATTTGCCACTACCAAAATAGAACAATGCGCCATGTAAATCAAAAATTTTCTAGAACACGTAATTGGTTTTGTTTGTCACTCTACAGTCATGTTGTGCACACGAGGGTTAAACGGAACGGGACAAAGAGGATTCCGAACCAATACAAACTTTCATGGCACCACCGGGACTCGAATTCCGATACCTGTGGTACCGAGTGCCAGAGCGTTAGCCACTCAGCCATCAGGTCCCTGGTAGAAAGATCGGAGATTTATCAAATCTGCTTTTCAAATATCGTGCAATTTAAATTAAAAAGGTTTCAAAATGCAGATACGAAAATGCCCAGCAATTGCCCCCTAAAAGTCCTCCTGGAAGGCATTTTTCATTCACCACCCTCCATTGATGGTTGTTCGTGGTATACATAAGTGGACATAACAATACTAATGATCCAACCGACCAATGTTCAACAAAAAAAAAAAAAATGGATGATGATCAAATCTTCATTTTTTTTTAATCTTTCATTTTCTTCAGGAGTATAAATAACAAAGCGGGAAAAAATGTGGAATACATGAAGTTCCATTTTCTAATAGTAATATTAATTGTGTTTACAATCTATATAGGGCCTGAGAAATTGCAGAGTTAATTTCATTAGCCCAGTTCCCAGCAGAGTTTGGAAATTTATCAACATAATTAGCTGTAACATTGCGGATTATCAATTATATTGCCACTGGCATTACGTGATATGCATGGAACCATATGTTACAATTACTATACTGAAACGCTTCGCAGTGAATCGATTATTAATACATGAAATATGCTTAAAATATTGTTACAAAAGCCAAACAATGAATTAAATTTATTTCTTCACTGAATAGTTTATTATTTATTTGCACACTTATATTACTGCTCACAAAAATATGAAAAAAATTAAACATTTATTTATAATATTTACTGCATTATTAGTACAACCAAAATAATGTTATTATTTTATAATAATGTATTATTATAATAATAATTATCATTATTATACGTTATATTTATATAATAATAGATATTAATCTAGGTGAGTCTTGTGATCTGGCACTCTGGCGCACGATGAAACACTTTTCAGTGGTTCGAGTCCAACTTGGCATTATTGTGCATTAATGAACTTGTTTCAGTGTTTTGTTGTATTATTTTGTTTTGTATGGTCCCTGTTTAATACGACTGTTGGGAGTAACTGTTCATAACCCATTGGAAAAAAAAAAAAAATATTAATCTATAAATGAGTCAGTAGGCAGATGGTCTGGCCCTCGATGAAACAGGTTTCTGTTACGCCAATGAAGAAGGATAATTGCAGTTTATAAATCCAACCATTTTATAACCTAGGTACCGGTAAAACTATTATTATTGGGCATAAAACCTAATTTAATAAATGGAAACCTCTTTTTTGGATACATTTACATGTACTGGTCAGCGACCCAATTATTTGACAGTTTATTTTATTATAGCAACAATAATGATGTCGTTGTATTATTAATATTATTCATAAACACAAATCATCCTTAATTTTTGTTAATTAATTTTAAAAACTGCATTAGTTCCAATAAAAATGTAGAAAAAATTCGCTCCATCAGTTTAGTTTATCCTATACCAATATTTTTATTGAATTTTTAAATCCTGATTTTGAAATCCTTGATATTTTCCAACACTCACTAAAGCAAAATATATTGCGTCGGATTTATTAAATTGAACTGCTCCAGATTATACTAGGCTTTGGCTTTACAAACGAATTTTACAGCGATATCTAGAAATCACATCATTCATAACAGCGATATCTAGATCACCTCAAGGCAACAAATAATTTAATAAATGGGCTGAAAACTCTTTAATATATTTACCGACTTGTCTGCATTAAACAATTTGACAGTTTGTTTTATTATTGCAAATAATGCTGAACTCGTTGCATTCTCTTCTTATTCATCAAAACAAAAACCATTTTATTTATTCCTTAATATTTGCTAAATTAATTTTAAAAATTACATTTATTCTAATAAAAATATAGAAAAATTCATCCATCAGTTCAGGTTATGCTATACAAAAATGCATCAGAAACAAAATGATATCTACATCTGCATTGTAACGTGAAACACCAATAAATGCAAATACTTAAGAACTTCTTTTTACTAAACCCCAAAACAGTCCATCGCCCATCGAGGTGTTTTTTTTTTATTTTTTAATGTTGACGTTTTCTAACTATGTAAAGCTTGGATATACTTCTTGTTGTATTTAATTAAAGCGCCAAAACAAAATCGGCCAGAAAAATTAAAAAAAAAAATTAAAAATTAATTAATGAAATTAAAATTAAATTCTTATCCTAAACTCACCAATATTCAAGGCTTTTCTGGACTCTCTAATTACAAGGAGTTAAATGTACCTGGTGATTAATCAGATAATTAATTAGCGACGGAGGGAAAGTAGCGTATACCGTCACGTAATTTTCAATCCGCGAGAATCGCTTTTTAAAAACTCAACCTCGTACTCGCCGCGTTTTAATGCTCGATTTATCTTTTCAGATAGATAGACAGAGAAGGATTTAATTCCGGAAAATCTTCTTCCGATTCGACAGCGTTTTAGCAGCGGTTATTCATAAGGCAAATCGGAAAAGTATTTTCCGATGTAATCCAGCGTTTAAAAACCCTTCCTCTGCGTAAGCTGCGTGCGATTTGTTATGTAGCAGTGGTTGTTCGAATGGAATAAATAAAGAGTATTAGAGATAAATAATGCAGGTTAACGCAACTTTAATGAATGTCTTGCAAGGTTTAAAGTGAATAGGAATTTATGAAGCTTCTTTTGGGGTGGTTGCCTTTGAATTTAAAATGCTGTAATCTTTGCAGAACTTGGATTAGTAAAATAAAGACCCTGGCCAATTTTTTTATGACTACCAGAAATTTTGAACGATATAGGTTAATCAAAGGCCTTTTTTTTATATTTTTTTTATTCTGAATAAGATCCTATTGCATCTATTTTAAAAGATATTATTTTTAAAATTTTTGAAAGTATTTTAATGCCAATTGTGAAATTATTTTTAAAATGGCTATACAGAAATTAATTTTTTTAAATGTAGCACTGAAAATACTTAGCAACAAGATATTTATACTTTTATATTAATTTATATATATATATATATAAATTATTATAAAACTATTACTGTTTATAACATAATATATTTATTTAATATCAATTCTTCTTCAATAGTCACATGGTGGTGCCAAGGAGTTCTGTCTACTGGCAAATTTCAAGACAGGACATGTTTTCTTTTTACTGATTGTACTGGGTTGTAATGCCCACTCATTCCAGCAAAATTATAAAAACTTAACTTCTAAGGGCTCAACATATATATGTATATAATTTATAGAATTTCACTTAAACCTATTATTAGATACCTGCATATACACTGAAGTGACAAAAGTCATGGGATACCTCTTAATATCGTGTCGGCCCTCCTTTCGCCCGGCGAAGTGCAGCAACTTGACGTGGCATGGACTCAACAAGTCGTTGGAAGTCTTCTGCAGGAATATTGAGCCATGCTGTCTGATAGACGTCCATAATTGTGAAAAGCGTTGATGGCGCAGGATTTTGGGCACGAACAGACCTCTCGATGATGTCCCATAAATGCTCGATGGGATTCATGTCGGGCGATCTAGGTGGCCAGATCATTCGTTTGAATTGTCCAGAATGTTCTTCAAACCAATCGCGAACAGTTGTGGCCCGGTGACATGGCGCATTGTCGTCCATAAAAATCCCATCGTTGTTTGGGTACATGAAGTCCATGAATGGCTGCAAAGTGATCTCCAAGTAGCTGAACATAAGCATTTCCAGTCAATGTTCGGTCCAGTCGCACCAGAGGGCCAAGTCCATGCCATGAAAAACAGCCCACACCATTACGGGGCCACCACCAGCTTGAACAGTGCCTTGCTGACAGTTTGGGTCCATGGCTTCGTGGGGTCTGCGCCACACTCGAACCCTACCATCAGCTCTTACCAACTGAAATCGTGACTCATCGGACCAGGCCACGGTTTTCCATTCATCTAGGGACCAACCGATATGCTCACGTGCCCACGAGAGTCGCTGCAAGCGATGTCGTTCTGTCAGTAAAGGCACTCGAGTCGGTCTTCTGCTGGAATAGCCCAAGAAAGCCAAATTTCTCCGCACAGTTCTAACAGACAAGTCCCTTGTAAGTCCCACATTGATTTCTGCGGTTATTTGACGCAGTGTTGCTTGTCTGTTAGAATTTACGACTCTTTGCAGACGTCGCCGGTCTCGGTCGTTAAGTGCAGGCGGTCGTCCACTGCGCTGTCCATGGTGGGATGTTATGCCTGAAATTTCATACTCTCGGCACACTCTTGACACAGTGGATCTGGGAATGTTGAATTCCCTAACGATTTCCGAAATGGCATGACCCATGCGTCTAGCTCCAACTAACATTCCGCGTTCAAAGTCTGTTAATTCCCGTCGTGAGGTCATCATCACGTCAAAACCTCTGCACATGAATAACTTGAACAGAACTGAAAGCTCTGCGAAAATGCACTGCGCATTTATACCTGTTCTACGCGCTGCTACTGCCATCTGAAAATTTGCATATTGCTATCCCATGACTTTTGTCACTTCAGTGTATATAATGAAAAAAACGAACTACTGAATTTTTTTATCACAACTACAAAATTTCATGAGGCAAATTCTATTGGATGCAAAGAGAAAAATTTAAACTTCCCTCTCGTTAATACCTGCTGTCTTAGTAGTAAATATGTATATTTATTTTAACATGTTTAGATCTCATCTTTTTTTTGAAATAATTGAGATTTAATTTTTTTCTTATTTATTTTATGTTCAGTTTTTTATTTATTTATTTGTCATATTAGAAACTTCAAATGGATATAAATTGATTTTTTTATACATATGATTATCATTTCATATAATAAAATAATTAATAATTATGAATCTAATCTTTTTAATAAGTGATTGAATCATTGTATATATTATTTTTAAGTTCAGTTTTTTATTTATTTTTGTTGCTTGGCGATACTTCGAATGAATATAAATTGAATTTTTTTGTAGATCGGATCATCATTTTATGTATTAAAATAATTAATAATTATAAATCTCATTTTTTAATAATTGCTATTTAATGAGTGTTCTTATTTACTTAATTTTTTGTATATGATGAAACTTGAAATGGAAATAAATTGTTTTTTTCTTCACATCAGCATCATTTTATATGACAAAATGATTAATAATTATGAAATTATATAACATGCTATTTTTTTTTTCGTGAATTTTATAAATACTGATTTTGAAAGCATTTATTTTTTCCTTTCAATAAAAGCTCATAAAAGTATAATATAATATTTACTTAAACTTCGATGCTCCAGATTATACTTACTAAGCTTTAGTTTACATATTATTTTACAGCGATATCTAGAACATATTCAGAACAGCGCTATCTAGATCACCTCGCAATAATAATAATTTAATAAATAGATTGAAAAAAAGCTTTAATCACTTATATCGAATCATCTACATTTAATTATTTGACAGTTTATTTTATTATTGAGTAAATGTTAAACTCGTTGCACTCTCTTCTTATTCATTAAAACAAATTCCATTTTACTTATGCCATAATTTCTGTTAACCTAATTTTAAAAACTACATTCATCCATCCGTTTAGTTGATAATATACAAAAATGTATCAGAAACAATTTGATGTCTACATTTGTATTGTAATGAGAAACACATATCCAATAAATACAAATGCTTAAGAACTTCATTTACTAAACCCCAAAACAGTCCATCGGCTAAATCCACTACCAACTCCTAATCGCATTAAATGTGGAGAACAAGAAAATCATTGCAACTTCCGCAATTACAACAACAAACAGCCAATCAGATGTACAACTCATCCCCAGAAAGGGAAGTGTTTTTTTCTTTTATTTTTTATTTTTGTCCTTTTCTAACGATGTAAAGCTCGGATCTACTTCTCGTTAAATTTAATTAAAGCGCCAAAAACGAAATGGGAGAGAAAAAATATTTTTCAAGAAAGCCATCCTCTTCCTAAACTCGCCAATATTCAATGCCTTTCTAGACTTTCTAATTACAAGGAATTAAATCTACCTGGTGATTAATCAGGTAATTAATTAGCAACAAAGGAAAAGTAGCGTATACCGTCACGTAATTTTAAATCCGCGAGAGTTGCTTTTTAAAAGCTCAACCTCGTACTCGCCGCGTTTTAATGCCTCGATTTATCTTTTCAGATAGATAGATAGAGAAGAATTTAATTCGGGTAAACCTTCTTCCGATTCGATGGCGTTTCAGCAACGGTTATAAATAACGCAAGTCTGAAAAGCATTTTCCGATGTAATCCAGCGTTTAAAAATGCTGCTCTGCATAAGCTGCGTGCGATTTGTTATAATGCAGTGGTTGTTTGAATGGAATAAATTGTCAGAGATAAATAATGCAGGTTTACGCAACTTTAATCAATACTTTGTGCGGTTTAAAGTGAATAGGAATTTATGATGCTTCATTTTGGGTGGGTTACCTTTGAATTTGTAATGCTGTTAACTTTGCAGCAACTGTGGATTAGTGGAATAAAGTCTCTGACCAAATTATTATGAATACCAGAAAGTTTGAATGATATGCATTAATGAAATGATTTTTTTAAATCTTTTTATCTGAATAAGTTCCAGAATTAGATAATATTTTTAAAATATAGATAAGATAAAGTAATATTTTTGAACAGTTTGAAAGAATTTAATTGGCAATAGCGAATTTTTTTAAAATGACTATTCATTAAGTAGTTTTTTTTTTAATGTAACACTGACGTAAATTCTTTACCAAAAAAAAAAAAAAAAAAATGTTAGCTATAAAACATATTTTATTTTAAGCTAATTTATAGACTAGCATACGTTGGATTACAAAGTTAATCGTTTATTGCATAATAAACTGATTTAATATCCATTACACATGATAAAACAATGGCATTTTATTTAATCTTATTAATAAATAAATATTATTAATGGTAATAGTCCTTAACAAAATTATTATCACTACCAGAAAATTTGAACGATATAAGTTAATCAATTGAATTTTTTTTATATATTTATATTCTCAAAAAGATCTTAATGTATATTAAAAATAATATTTTTTAAATTTTACAACTTTTCTAATGGCAGTGAGGAAATTATTTTTTAAATAGGATATACAGAAAGTAATTTTTCGTGTAAAACTGACATAAAATCTTTTTTAACAAAACGAAAATAATTAGTTAAGAAATATTTCTAATACTAATTCAGCGATATCTAGAGCTTATTAATAACAGCGATATCTAGATTACAAACTAGTAATAATATTTTTAAAAAAGAACTTTAAAACCTTCAATATATTTATCTAGACTTGTCTGCATTAAATTATTTGACAGAATATTCTATTATTGGAATAATGTTAAACTCGTTGCATTCTCTTCTTATTCATCAAACATCTTCATCAAAACAAGCATTCATCTTACTTATAGCTTAATTTTTGTTAACTTAACTACATTAATTCTAATAAAAATGTAGAAAAATCATCCATCAGTTTAATTTATGTTATACAAAAATGCATCAGAAATAAAAATGATATCTTCATCTCCAACATTGTAATGAGAAACACAAATCCAATAAATGCAAATAGTTAAGAAGTTCGTTTACTAAACCCCAAAACAGTGCATCGCCTAAATCCACTACCAACTCTTAATCGCATTAAATATGAGAACAAGAAAAGTCATTGCAACTTCCGCAATTACGGTTACAAAAACAGAATCAGATGTGTTCCTCATCTGATTGAGGGAGGCGTTTTTTCTTTTTTTTTTTTTTTTGTCCTTTTCTAACGTTGTAAAGCTCGGATCTACTTCTCGTTAAATTTAATTAAAGCGCCAAAACGAAACGGGAGAAAAAAAATTAAAAAAAAGAATCATCCTTTTCCTAAACTCACCTATATTCAAGGCTTTTCTTGACTTCCTAATTACAAGGAGTTAAATCTACCTGACGATTAATCAGGTAATTAATTAGCGAAGAGGAAAAGTAGCGTTTACCGTCACGTAATTCTAAATCCGAGAGAATCGCTTTTTAAAAACTCAACCTCGTACTCGCCGCGTTTTAATGCTCGATTTATCTTTTCAGATAGATAGATAGAGAAGAATTTAATTCGGAAAACCTTCTTCCGATTCGACGGCGTTTCACCAACGGTTATTAATAACGCAAATCGGAAAAGCATTTTCCGATGTAATCCAGCGTTTAAAAATACTGCTCTGCATAAGCTGCGTGCGATTTGTTGTGATGGTTGTTCGAATGGAATAAATAAAGGGTGTCAGAGATAAATAATGCAGGTTTATTTATGCAACTTTAATGAATACTTTGTGCGATTTAAACTTAAAGGGTGTAAAGTTAATTTATGAAACATCGTTTTGGTTTGGTTACCTTTCAATTTTCAATGCTGTAAACTTTGCAGAACTTTGGATTAGTGAAATAAAGTCCCTGACCAAATTAATATGGCTACCAGAAAATTTGAACGTTATAGATTAATCAAATGGTTTTTTTTTTATATTTTTTATCTGAATAAGGTCCGCTTGAATTTATTTTAAATGTAATATTTTTAAAACTTTGAAATTTTATTAATGACAATGCTGAAATTATTTTTAAAATGGTTATACAAAATGTTTTTTTTTTAAATGCAACAAATACACAAATCCAATAAATGAAATACTTAAGAACTTCATTTACTAAACCCCAAAACAGTCCATCGGCTAAATCCACTACCAACTCCTAATCGCATTAAATGTGGAGAACAAGAAACATCATTGCAACTTCCGCAATTACGGTTGCAAACAGCCAATCAGATGTGTACCTCATCCCCAGAGAGGGAGGCGTTTTTTCTTTTATTTTTTTTTTTTTGTCGTTTTCTAACGATGTAAAGCTCAGATCTACTTCTCGTTAAATTTAATTAAAGCGCCAAAACGAAACGGCAGAAAGGAATATTAAAAAAAAAAAAGCCATCCTTTTCCTAAACTCACCAATATTCAAGCCTTTTCTTGACTTCCTAATTACAAGGAGTTAAATCTAACTGGTGATTAATCAGGTAATTAATTAGCGACGATAGAAAATAGCGTATACCGTCACGTAATTCTAAATCCGAGAGAATCGCTTTTTAAAAACTCAACCTCGTACTCGCCGCGTTTTAATGCTTGATTTATCTTTTCAGATAGATAGATAGAGAAGAATTTAATTCGGGAAAACCTTCTTCCGATTCGACGGCGTCTCAGCAACGGTTATTAATAACGCAAATCGGAAAAGCATTTTCTGGTGTAATCCAGCGTTTAAAAATACTGCTCTGCATAAGCTGCTTGCGATTTATGATGTGGTGGTTGTTCGAATGGAATGAATAATGGGTGTTAGAGATAAATAATGCAGGTTTACGCAACTTTAATTAATACTTTGTGAGGTTTAAAGTGAATGGGAATTTATGCGGCTTCGTTTTAGGTTGGTTTCCTTTGAATTTACAATGCTGTAAACTTCGCAGAGCTTGGATTAGTGAAATAAAATCCTTGACCTAATTATTATGACTACTAGAAATTTTGAACAATGTAGGTTAATCAAATGATTTTTTAAATATTTTTATTCTCAATAAGGTCTTATCGAATTTGTTATAAAGCTAATATTTTTAAAAATGTGTTAATAGCAATGCTGAAATTATTTTTAAAGTGATTCTACAGAACGTAGGTTTTTGTGTAACACTGATATAAAATCTTTTAACAAAACGAAAATGCCTAGTTACGAAATATTTCTAATTTTAATCAAATTTTTAAAAAGAGTAAAATAGTTAATGGTAAAATTATTCTTGCTTATTACATAATATTTATGATTTAATATCAATTGCGCATGATAAATCAATGAAATTTAATTTAATATTATTTGTGTATGTTAAATGTAAAAATATTTAAATAGAAAGTAATAAATAAATATTATTAAATGAAATAAAATCATGACTAAATTATTATGACTACCTGAAAATTTGAACGATATAGGTAAATCAAATGATTTTTTTTTATATTTTTATTCTTAATGAGTGTCTGTTGCATTTACACTCATGTCCATAAATTAAGGATAATGAAGTTCAGGCAAAGAAAGAGACAGAAGCAAAACAAATTTGATTTATTTGTAAAGCAAATTTCAAAAAAGAACCTATTTACAAAAAACAGTATAACATGGTTAGTATGAGGGTTAATATGGAGTATGTCTCCCGGACGATGCAATACAGGCCTCACAACACCTAGGCATGCTGAGTATCAAATTATCAATCTGATTTTGGGGAATATTACACCACTCATCAAGCAAAGCCCTCCGAAGTTCCGGTAGACAAGTGGGAGGGGGTTGACGGGCTGCAATTCGTCGGCCAAGCATATCCCACACATGCTCTATTGCATTCAAGTCCGGTGAGTATGCTGGCCAATCCATACGGGTGATATCCTCCAATTGAAGGCATTCGTCTACAATGTTTGCACGGTGAGGACGGGCGTTGTCATCCATAAACAGAAATTCAGCACCCATGGCGCCCCGAAACAAACGTACATGTTGTTCCAGAATGACATCCCGATAGATGTGGCCTGTCATCGTTACACTCTGAACATGCAGGTCAGTTCTGGAACCATGAATAATTCCTCCCCAAACGAGCCATCCTGCACCACCGTAACGGTGTCGTTCAATGGTGTTCTCTTGGTGGTAACGGGTACCTGGCGCTCTCCATATGAAAGTCCGGCGAGAATCAGACTGCAAACTAAACCTGGACTCGTCGGAAAATATCACACAAGACCACTGTTGCGATGTCCACAATGCATGCTGTCTACTCCAGGTTAATCGCAGAAGACAGTGAGTTGCGGTAAGTGGAACACATCTGACAGGCCTACGAGCATATAGACCAATGTGCCCTAAGCGTCTGTACACGGTCTGCCTTGAAACTGTCGTACCGATAGCTGAAGAGAGCTGACGTGACAGGTCTGATGCTGTGCTCCTGTTTCTTTTGGCAGTAACTGCTGCTAAATACCGATCCTCATTCGGCGTTGTAACTCGGGGGCGACCTGTGCTGCAACATCTACTCACATTACCATCATCTTGGAATCGTTGCCAAAGCCTGGAGATGATACTCTGGGCGATTCCAAGTTCCTCGGTTACTTCCAGCTGGGTACGTCCACATTCCAGTCGTCCGATAATTCTACCACGTAAAAAATCATCCAAATACTTCCTTTGTACCATAACTATGCGGTTATTGCACTGAAAGGCTTTTAAAGCGCTTGTGAACAATTTTACTTCTTTGCCACCATTCCTTATATACTCCTCTCTTACACTCTCGCCATTGTGACGTACTATCCGTTTCCATCTGGGGTTTCCTGTAATTTGCATATTCTTCTTCAAGATGTGTGTGATAATTCTACAAGTGAAATTTTTATTTTAGAGTTCAATGTCTGTGTGATTCTGAATTATCCTTAATTTATGGACATGAGTGTACTTTAAAATTAATATTTTTTAAATTTTGAAACTTTTTAATGGCAATGGTGAAATTATTTTAAAATGGCTATGCAGAAAGTTGTTTTTTATAAATGTAGCAATACAAACTTGATTTTAAAAACTACATTCATTCTAATAAAATATGTGTAGAAAATATTTATTCATCAATTTATATTATGTTATACAATAATACATCAGAAATAAAATATCTACATCTGCATTGTAATGAGAAACACAAATCCAATAAATGCAAATAGTTAAGAAGTTCGTTTACAAAACCCCAAAACAGTGCGTCGCCT
>BPLR01014834.1:0-66794 GCA_021605095.1 Caerostris extrusa | reverse complement strand
AACACCCCAAAGGTGGTATCAAGGGAATTCGCCTAAGAGTTCAGTTCGAAAACCGACAAGTGAAGTAAATCGAAATCACTGATTTCAATTGCAGATATAGACACGATAAATGTATGAACCGGTAAATCCTCCAGTTGGGAAGGTTGGAGAACTCAAACCACTAGATGTTACTCCTGTCAGTGTTCATTCTACACTCATGTCCATAAATTAAGGATAATTCAGAATCACACAGAAATTTAACTCTAAAATAAAAATTTCACCTGTAGAATTATCACACACATCTTGAAGAAGAACATGCAAATTACAGGAAACCACCAGATGGCGCGGATAGTACGTCACAAAGACGAGAGTGTAAGAGAGGGGTATATAAGGAATGGTGGCAAAGAAGTAAAATTGTTCACAAGCGCTTTAAAAGCCTTTTCAGTGCAATAACCGCATAGTTATGGCACAAAGGAAGCATTTGGATGATTTTTTACGTGGTAGAATTATCGGACGACTGGAATGTGGACGTACCCAGCTGAAAGTAACCGAGGAACTTGGAATCGCCAGAGTATCATCTCCAGGCTTTGGCAACGATTTTCAAGATGATGGTAATGTGAGTAGATGTTACAGCACAGGTCGCCCCCGTGTTACAACACCGAATGAGGACCGGTATTTAGCAGTTACTGCCAAAAGAAACAGACGGAGCACAGCATCAGACCTGTCTCGTCAGCTCTCTTCAGCTATCGGTACGACAGTTTCAAGGCAGACCGTGTACAGACGCTTAGGCACATTGATCTATATGCTCGTAGGCCTGTCAGATGTGTTCCACTTACCGCAACTTACTGTCGCCTGCAATTAACCTGAGTAGAGAGCATGCATTGTGGAACCGCAACAGTGGTCTTGTGTGATGTTCCGACGAGTCCAGGTTTAGTTTGCAGTCTGATTCTCGCCGGACTTTCATATGTAGAGCGCCAGGTACCTGTTACCGCAAGAGAACACCATCGAACGACACCGTTACGGTGGTGCAGGATGGCTCGCTTGGGAGGAATTATTCTTGGTTCCAGAACTGACCTGCATGTTCAGAGTGTAACGATGACAGGCCACATCTATCGGGATGTCATTCTGGAACAACATATACGTTTGTTTCGGGGCGCCATGGGTGCTGAATTTCTGTTTATGGATGACAACGCCCGTCCTCACCGTGCAAACATTGTAGACGAATGCCTTCAATTGGAGGATATCACCCGTATGGATTGGCCAGCATGCTCACCGGACTTGAATCCAATAGAGCATGTGTGGGATATGCTTGGCCGACGAATTGCAGCCCGTCAACCCCTCCCACCTGTCAACCGGAACTTCGAGGGCATTGCTTGATTTGTGGTGTTATATTCCCCAAGAACAGATTGATAATTTGATACTCAGCATGCCTAGGCGTTGTAAGGCCTGTAATGCATCGTCTGGGAGACATGCTCCATATTAACCATCATACTAACCATGTTATACTGTTTTTTGTAAATAGGTTCTTTTTGAAATTTGCTCCAAGGAGTAAAAATCGCAATTTTTATTAATTATGTCAAACATATAGCATCTTTTTGCTCTTTACCTTTTGTTTAATAAATAGACTTTTACAAATAAGTCAAATTTGTTTTGCCTCTGCCTGAACTTCATTATCCTTAATTTATGGACATGAGTGTAACATGTGGTAGCATCATGTGAATGCAGTATAGCAGACCACCGTTTCATTGTAAAATTAAAAGGGACACTGAATCTGCTACTTTTCTATCGTTCTATTGACAAATCACCTCAGTTTTGAAATTCCAAATATTTTAAAACTATACCATATCTCACTCTTCCAAAAGGTCAGTGTAAACATGCAATATTACTAGCAACTACTTCTATAATTTTCTTAGAATTTCAGAGTGGGAAACTGTCTTCAATATTAGGATATATGTGTAGATTAACTCTGAGACAATCTTGTAACCCTAGTGCAAAGTAATAACCGTTTCACAATATATTACATCAGTTAACATTGCTTGCTCAGCATGCAACAAGCTTATGTACTGGTTCTATTTTAACTAATGCATTGAAGTTTAGATATCAACAAGTGTTTGACGAACAATTTTATTGTCATGAAATAGTAGCAGATCTTGTTGCTAACAAGCAGCAACAATAAGTATAAAAAGTAGTAGAAATTGTAAATATAATTATTTTAATATAAATAATTGCTCCACTCGTGACTCCAGAAACGGATTTTTTATATCGATTCCTAACTCTTTTCTGAAATTTTATGTATTATAATCTTTATTAATGAATTAAGGAAAATTGTAAAAAATTAATTCAATGATTTTTATTAAACTCACATTTATAAAAGCAGTTTTTGCATTGCAAAAGTATTTCTTTTACAACATTAAAGAATATAAGTATTTGCACTCGCATAAAAAATATTCTTGTACTCTTAATTTTCTTACATTGCTATAAAATAACAAACAATATTCTTCTTTCATTGTTGATCTAAAATATTTTATAAGCCTATGCTGAGAAAAATAATTTACATGGTTTTACACTGCTTGTATTATTGAAGGATACAGAATTGTCTCCCTCAACATGTAATTTTAATATTAATTCAAGAATTTTGGAAAAATATAAATTATTTTTTATGAAAGAATCTTGACACCTTCAAATATGCATGACTCTCCTGACTTCCGACTCTTAGTCCTGAAAAACTATACAATATTTGGATTTATAATACACGTTGAGACTTTGTAAATATTTAACATAATATCAAAAGTGAATGTAATAATTTCATCCTGTAATGAATATTTAAAAGAAAAAAAGAGAAGAAGATAAAATCTTCATTTGGAATTTATTTTTCAATGTATGTTGAATTACTGCTATTGCAAAACAATATCTAAATAATGTTGTTAAGCATTCTACATGGGCCTGAATGGTCGAGTGTTAAAACAGGTTTTGGGTTCTAACCCGGCGTAATGTTTATAATGGGTCGGAATCTACTTTAAGCCAAAGATCTGATCTCATATGACTGTAAAGAGTCACAGAACCAAGTCTGACTTTTGTCTTGCTCCATCACAACAGAAGCTGCCCCTTTCCCTTCAATAATGAAGCCATACGAGTTCGAGATATCTACCAAGTGGATTAAGAAACAACAAACATTATATATTTGATATTTGTATTTCATTCGTACTTATTTTAAGAGATTTAACATAGCTAGACAAATGATTAATGAAGATTTAGGAACAACAAATTGAATCCAAATTTTTATTAAACTCGGTGACATCAAACATTGAGATGTTAGAAATTTCAGCACAACAAAAAGAATTGTAATTTTATGCATTTTTTTCATACCAAACAAATTTGACGGTTCTATAATAATCCAAATTAAATCACCCCAGTTCTACGTGAGAATAGATAATTAATTTTTTTCAATATAGTATAAAATTAAAATAAATGTAGTCTTCAATATAGTAATTTAATTTAATGTCGCTCGACTTGTGGTTCATTGACAACGGGAGCATTAGTGATGTGGTTCAATTCACTGGCGGCTTTGTTGTAGACACTGTTTCAAAAAACGAAGAGACTCGTGGGCGTTTGCGATGCCTTGCATCTTTTCTCGTGAGTCGGACTAGATACGCAAATGGAGGAGGGGGCGGTCGTTCTCCCTAAAAAATCCTCCTTCTTCTTCAGCGTCAAGTCAGACTTCTACCTACGGGTGCTTCATCTCAACAGAATCTGGCCCTTTCCTCCATCCATGAGTAGACTAGTCATGGGGTATCCATCTCGCCCTGCACGACACTGAGGATTAGACACAACACACAATTTAATGCCACTAAAACCAATGAGTTAAATTTTTTAAAAAAAATTACCTACATTTTACTTTTTATGCATTATTATTGGAATTTAAACGGTTGAGCATATTTATGCTTGGATTTAGTGATTATTTTTTTATCTACAATATTTTAAGTAAAACCTTTTATTTGTCCAGCTTAAAATATTCATTAATAATTTTTCGACTTAACTTTTCATAACCTTGAAAACAAAAAATCAGTTAAGTTGTTAGAATATTCATTTGAATGCTACTTTTAGTTTAGTTGTTCTTTTAAGAAATATTCAAAATTCTTAATATTTTTAAATATTTGTATTCATAAAGTTGATTATAATATTTTAAAATAAATTGTATTTAATTATATAATTGCTGTGATGTAACATATGATATTAAATGAAATTGATATTAGTGGCCTGTTATGTAACTTTTTATTCATTGTTACTTCTACTGAAAGAAGAGGACCTTCGAATAAGCAATGTAAACAAATAAACGCAATTGACTGTACCCGGTGTTGCTACTAAATCTGAATCAATTTTAATCACGAAGTCTAGTCAAATCAATGCAAGTTTTTTTATCAATTCTAAACTTCTATCACTGAAAGTTAATTTTATTTTGAAAGGAATGCTTTTTTTAAAAAATCTGAGATATATTACATTCGCTTTATATACTGTTGGCTGTTGATATTTTTAAGTGAATCAAGTTAAGAAACTATCCTTTTAATTCAAAATGAATTTCCATACAATTATTGCAAAATTAAAATTAATTACAGTGGAACCTATTCTTTTCGTTTATATGTTGATAATATTTATGGAAACCAATGCCCTACAAGAGCTTACTTTTGTTAAATCTTGTCTGATGTTAGATAATCCGATTAACATAAGTGATTGCAGTTATGAATTGAAACAAAATAAAACGATTGCCATAGATGAATCTGCAAAATGGTCTAAATACTCTAATACGTTTTTGTTCTTTTGTACTTTTCTGGCTACATTTTATGTAGGATCTTGGAGTGACAGGCTGGGCCGCAAGTTCCCCATGCTTATTCCTCCTATAGGTACTGTGATTGCATCCTCAATAAATGCTGTCCTTTCCTATTACATTAGATGGCATCCAGCTTATTTTCTTGGTAGTTCTTTTATATCTGGAATTACTTTTGGGAGTGTAGGTATTATAGCTACAACTTATGGATATATTTCTGATTTTACTCATGAGCAGTCAAGAACTAAACGAATTGCCATTTTAGAGTCAATGATTTTCATTGGAGGGACCATAGGGATATTTGTAGCTGGAGCCTTTCTTGGTCATATAGATTATGAACGAAAATTAAACAATTTCGTTTTGTTGTTTATATTTGAAGCTTTACTGTCAGCCACTGTTGTGGCTTATATAATTTTTCGTATTCCAAGTTACTCTACTGACAATCAGTCATCTCAAAGTCCTTTGTCATTTTCAAGTCTTTTCAGCCTGAAACATGTTGGATATTCTTTGAAAACCATTTTTCGTTCTAGAGAAGATGGGAAAAGAAAGAAAATTTTGTTTTCTTTAGTTGCATTATGCCTGATTTACTTAGGAACTGTGGGTACGTCTTTATGATTATTTTTAATTATAGTTAAATTGATTGTGATACAAAATCTTATATTTACTATTCTGTTTTGAAAATTCAATTTAATTATGTTCAATTGAATATTTTTATTAAATTAGTAAAAAATAAATGTTTATTTCTGATAAGAATTATTATAATTCTACACATATTTTTTTTCATAGGTGCAAAAATTGCTAAAATATATATATATATATATTTTTTTTTGTTAGTTTTGTATGGAATGATATATTACATTTTTTAAACAGTTTTTATTGAAAATTTATTTCTGAAGGTATTCATTCTTCAACAAACATTTTTTTATGTACTTAATGACTATGCATGACTTTATTTGTAATTTATATTTAAATGATGATAAATTATTTCATTTTATGATAATTATATTTATTCTTATATTCTAGTACAACTTTTCCTAAGTTTTTTGTATGTGAAAGAAATGGGTTGGACTTTCACAGACTATAGTAACTTTCATTCTATGCAGTTTGCTGTTGAAGGTTTTGCACTTGTATGTATATTTCCTCTCTTGCAACGATTTCCAAGAATACCAGATCATTTTATAGGAATGTTAGGGTTATTCTCCAAATGTATTGGGTTGACTGTATTTGGACTGAGTGTGTTATCATCCCAACATGATTATATGATTTATAGCTGTAAGTTTATTTATAAATTTTTCTATATATGTTAATAATTAATTATAAAAATTAATAATGCTTTTCCAAATTTGTTAAAAAATAAGGTTGTTTCTGTTATGAAATAATACATGCATTTTGTTATTGGAACATATTTTTATCCTGAAATATATTTTTAATTTCAAAATGTTCTGTTGGTATATTTATAAGAGTAAATTTTATTAAATAAACTTTCTAATAGTTACTTACATTATTACAATAATTTTTATTAATATTTTTAATAATATATAATGATTTAATAATTTTCAAGAAACAAATTCTGTTGAATAAAGTAAAGTAAAGGCTACTATCCCATTGTTTAAAGTAATTCACTTCTTCTGAGATGGAACTAATAGATATGATTTTATTATCTCTTTAACTATCGTGAAAAAATAAGTAAATTATAAAAATTACTTTTCAAAACAGCAATTTGAAGCAAATTTTCTGAACTCAGAATAAATTTACGTTTTCTTTCCTGAATTTTGAAAATTTCCTTTTTCTACAAAAAGTATGTTTATGTAAAAAGGATAATACAAGTTTAAATATAATTTTTATTTTTTGAGGTTATTTCCATTTTCTTAAATATAAAACTATAATCGAGAAAAGATTCACCCCGCCCCCTAGGGGGACATTCGAAAAAATATAAAACTATAAGAAAAATTAAAAAAAAAAAAAAAATACTAATAGTTAGTCACCTCCTCTCTGAATTTTTCTTATATAGGATATGCACATACACAATATTACAATAGTTAAAAAAAAAAAAAAAAAAACTGTCCTATGACATAAATTTTTGAAAAACAATAACAGATTCTATTTAATATAGAATTATCTTATCAATTCAATAACTATTGCTTTTATTGAATAACAGGTAAAATAAAAATATTAACATCTAGTACATTTTTTGTTATTTACTTATTTTTTAACAGTCTTCTTTTTTTATTTGATAATAAAAAGAAATGTAAAAATGTAATTTGATTCATTTAAAAAAGTTTTGTGAACTAATATGTTATTATGCAATTTTTTTTTTTATATAAAGATAAAAATAAGTAATATAAATTTTTTTTTGGAGGATCAAGAAATATTTCTAAATATATAAAGATCTTTTTAAAATTAAAAAATTTTTTTTTTTTTTTTTTTTTCAGGTATTGCCTTGTACATGTTCTCAGAATTTCCTGTTCCTGCCTTACGTTCTATGCTGTCTAAAACTGTTAGTCCAGATGAGAAAGGTATTACTTTTAAAGCTTGTTATTGTAAAATATTAGTTATTCCTTTTATTAGAATTTTGCTGTATTTTACACTAACTTTTTAATATTTAATTTGAGATAAAAAGAAAAGCTGAGAATAAATTAGTTATATAATGAATTTCTTTTGTATTAATCAGTATAGTTTTAATTTTGTGGCATTTGAGAAACAGATATAAATAAGCAAAAATTTAAAGGTAAAAAAATATCTTGCTATATAAATAAATTAAGGTAAGAATTTCTATTAATATGTTTGTTGTGATGTATTTAGGCAATTTTTTTTTTTTTTTTTTTTGCAAAAATGGTTCATGTATTAAAAAAATAATTTTTTTTCAGGTAAAATATTTGCATTTACTACTATTCTGCAAAACATGTGCTACTTGATAGGTACATTTGTACTTATGACAATTTTTCATGAGTTTACATATCATGGTCTGTGCTTTTGAAATTGCTGCTGTATTACAAGCCGTAGCTTTCCTGATAATGATGTAAGTATAATAATTATTTTTAAAATTGTATTATTCAAATAAGGGTTTTAAAAAACAACAAGCATTACTTTATGTAAAAGTGCAAGAATCAAAACAACAATATAAAATGAAAGATAATGTTGAAATTTTTATAAAAATAAATCCCGATTATAACTTAATTTTGTGCAATGTTTTACAACTTCTTATTTTATATAAGCAGTTCACATTAATTTCAAAAATGAATCTTTTAAATATACTTGTAATATGATGTACTGTATTAATATATCTGAATAGTTTTAAAATGAGAGGAAAAAGGTATTCCTAAAATAGATGTGATCAAGATGGAAAAAAAAAAAATTATTGTATAACCTTTAATTCTTTTTTTGCTTATATTTTTTATGGTTCCCATTTCTGTGGTAGAAGTTCTATTTTCTTATCAATTCAAGATATTTTTATGCTAAGTAAAATTGTTTAGATGCTAAAAGTGATTGTTCAAGTGCAAATTGTCACCATTTTTTACAGATTTATTGATGATAAAAAAAAATTGCTTCAGCAGTAGAAAATGAGAGAATTACATAATTAGTATTAAAAATAATTCTATTATATTTAAAGTAAATACTGTAGCAATAATCTTTTAAAATTTAAAAAATATATGTTGATACTTGTAAAAAGTTAAAGTTTCAATACCATTTCATGCAAATTTAATTTTTACATGAATTGTAAATAAGGTTGAACATTTTTAAGTTTGTTAAGCATGCTATTGATGATTGATAAGTAATGAATCAACATTTGACTAATCTGTAAATAATTGTGTAGAATAAACTGCAAACTGTCCATTAACAATTTAATAGAAATTCATGATAAGGGTGTTGATTGGCCAAATAGGACCCAATTCTCAATAATTGTTGAGTTTGTAAACTTTATATGCTATTGTTCTTGGCGTATTGGTTAGTGTTGCAATATGATATTCTAAAGTTTTAAACTTTGTGGGTTTTTACATTTTAGCTTCTTACATTGCATTTAATGTAAATAATATAGCATAATTGCATGAATAATAAGTATTTTTTTTTATCAGAAACATACCTTGGTATATTTTCTTCTTTCAATTATATTTTTTTATTTTACTTTTATGAAAACTTCATTAATAAATATTAACTTTTTATGTTACTTTTTGTTTTTTTATACAAGTGTTTCTGAAGAAATTTTTGTGATTGTTGCAGTCAGAAGAAAATAATAATAAATTTTTACTGTACTTTTAAAATGTGATTACGTATTTTAGAGGTATGGTAAAATTTATTTGGAATAGGTGTATAATATTCTATCTGAACCAAAAGCACAATTAGAATTCTCTTTGGTACTAGTGAGAAATTGCAGAACGAAAGATACAAAAACGGGAACAAGAGAGGAAAAAAAAAAAAAAAAAAAAAAGTAAAGGAATGTAGAATTATGGAATGAAAAAATTGACAAACCTTTATCTTCTGTGAGAAAGAAGAATAAAGGGAACAGTTTTCATAAACATAAACAAAGTTTATTTCCTAATCAATGTATTTAAAAATCATTATCTAGATAGGATGAAACAAGGAAATGTTTCATCCTATCTAGATAAAAATTTAAAAAAATCTAAAAATTCTCGTTTTTACTATTTTGAAATATCAATCCAAACTCTTGTAATATATTTTTCTACTTAAAATACTTCATAATCATATAATTCAATATAATCCTGTATAAGTATCATTAATCACAATTTCAAAAACTAATGTAACATGTATTTTCTTTTCTGCAATCTCGCAAGTAAATATCTTTATTTCCCATATTCAATTGCTGCATTGAAAACACAATTTTCCAAAAAAAAAGTGCATGAATTTAGAAGAATTAACATTTGGCAACGAAAAAAATTATTTTAAAAGGAAAGTATGACTTTTCATGCAATATATTAAGTATCACATAATTGAAATATTTAGTAAATTAAAAAAAAATATATATATAAAAATCATGACTGTTATTTGCAAGGTTTACTTCAATTGGTTGCATATTAAACTGAATGAATAACATGTGCAAAAATAATTTTTTATTTTATTAAAATTATTCAATAAAATAAATTTATTTAATGTAGTCATTTTAGAAATCACTAAGGACTTTGAGAAAATGCTTATTTATACATGTTTGATTTTTCTTTTACAGATATTTATACTGTACAAGAAGGATATATGTTACAGCATATGAAACTATTGAGCATGGTAATTATATTTCATTATATTGCAAGATGGCATTTATAATATATCTATTTTGCAAATAGTATAAGCTTTACAAAATTTGATAGTAATAAATATTCTAATTTTTAAAATCTACTATATTGTTTTTCTATAATTTTTTGTTAAAAAAAAAAACTTATCTATTTGTTAAATCCAAATAATTAATAAAATAACTATTTTCAGTACTTTGTATTATATATATATTAATGATCTTGAAAGAAATAGCTGATAGCATTATAATATATTGGCACCTTTGGCTAGTAAATTGTAGCTTTGAAGTTTGCAGTAATTATCAATATGAAAGCAGAGGAAATCGGAGAGGTTATGATTCTCCGATTGATGCAAAGTCTGCTTTGAGTTTAAAATGAAATAAATAATTGTTGTGATTCAAGAGAAACATATCAACTGATTTCTTAAATAAGGATAACTATTAAACCAGTATTTTTTTATAAATTACTATTACTCTCAATATTGTTCCAATATTCAAAGATTACGCTGCAAAATATCTTTTCGTTAAAAAAAAAATTCTCTAGATTTCGCACATCTAAAACTGGTGATTCATTCATATAAGTTGCACCAAAATTTTTTTTTAGTTTTAATTCTGTGGAATAAAAATGAATGATTTACTTTTAGAAATTTTATGATATAGTAATATATACAAAAATTACACATGTATCATTTAAAATATTTATGATTCAGAGAATACATTTATTTTTCCAGAAGATGGAAGCATTACTGAAGTGTGCAGTGTAGTTTCATCAGAAGGATCTGTTAATTATTGAAAGGACACGTCAAGCACTCACAAAATCTCAATTTTATTAAAATTATACTTGATTTTATTTCGAATTGTGATATTTACTCGTAGAGAATCATTAATTTTTTTGTTATTTTTTTTTATTGCAAATATTTGTAAAGTAGCCATTTGATTGTCTTCAATAAAAGCAAACAATCATCATGGATATAATTTTATTATGTGAAATAAAACATTATTATACATCAAAAGTGTAGAAAATAGTTAATAAATAACTAGGAATTCTCAAATTATTGGGTTTCCACACTAACCTTATAAATCTGCTGGAATTTTTAAAAGATGTTGATGCTATTTTTATATATAATTTTCAAACACACAGATTTGAAAGGTTAAGTAATTGAAAATCAAACAATTTCAATCTGTGTTAAAGAAAACAATTCAACAAAAATGACACACTTTATTTTAACAAAAATACATGATGATGTTGTAGTGAAATTTTTACAGCACTTTAATAGTTGGGAAACATTTATGTACTGAGAAATCATATTCAGGAGGTGTCTGTAAATATAAAAAATAATAAAACTATAATACATTTTTATAAATATACTTCTTTTTATAACCTATTTTTTAAACAAATCTGTACTGAAAAAATAAATGTAAAGAATAGAGAAACTTACTTTTGACCCTTTTTGTGACCACTGTGTAATAATTTCATGACAATAAAATTTGTTTTTGCAACCTTCAGTAAATTCAACATCTAAAATACAATATATGTTACAGTTACTAAACAACTATATATTTATTTACAGGTTTATCTTGTATTTCAGTTAAAAACAAATATTTTTATATAAATGAATTTATTAGGTTTTTAGCCAATATCTGGTATAATAAGAGCATGACTAAGATATAGTATATAATGTTTTTTTTCATTACATAAAATAAAAAGTATTTTTAAATTATATAATAATGTAATTTTTAGTATAAATCTATTGGAGATTTTTTTTTCAATACCTTCACATACTATATTTTTGAATGAATAGCAAACATCAAGTTTTTCTTAAATTTGAAAAAAATAAAACAATTAGGATTTCTTTTTAAACTTTAAATATAATACGAGATGGAGAAACATACTCAAACTATTGAAAAGCTACTTAGTTTTTAACACAGCATTTTTAATAATAATAAGTAAAATTCTATAAACTTCTCTAATTGCTCAGAAATTTTTCATCTAGCATCTTTTTAAACTGTAAATATTTGGTGATAATTATTAAATAATATTCACAGTAAAAATAGCTTGAACTCTTCTAGGCATAAATACTGACATTAACATTGTTATACTGAGGTAACAAAAAATGAAGTTTCCAATCTTAATCTTATATGTTATGAACATAACATAATATATAATGGTATTTTTATAGCCAAGATAATTATTTTTTATATCAAAAGTCAGTATTTGCAGCTCAGAATATTCAAATTAGCAACTTAAAATTCAGTATTTTTTAAATCACTGATATTGTATTGTATCATTATAGATATATTCTTGGTAGTTGACCTAATTAATCTATTGCAGGCAAATTAAATCAATAAAGAATCTTGAATTAATGTTTACCTCTATCCTCAATATTTTTACTGAAACAATATTTTAACCCCCTTCCTTTTTTAACTTTAAAATACTACTCAATTTGTCATCATATTATGTGATAGCAATTTTAAATGTTATATAATATATAGATTTGCTGTTTTCATTAATATTTTTTATTATATTTAAGCATAGAAGATAAAAGTTTATTTTCATTTTACATAAATTAAAGGGTAATATTTATTAAATATTATATGAATAATGAGAATATATTTTTTTATGACTGTAATTATGACTATTTATAAATCCTTTAAAGTTACCCTGAAATTTTTTTTTCTTTTTAGTTTTGTCAATTTATACTGAAATTGAAAAATTGTCAATTAATATTGAAATGAATAAAAGCTGAAAAAACTTAATAAATAAATACTTTTACTTGAATCTTTTAAATAGATTTATGATCAATGTATAAAAATATTGATTTAAAAAGCATAGAGAACAATGCCATTTAAGTTAGTTTTTTTTTAAGTCTTACAGTTATGTGCTTGGCACAATTATTTTAAAATTTATTTAAGTTTAGTATAAAACAATTCAAATTAAAATAAATATTGCATTTTGAAATGATAAACACATATAATATTAAAATCAAGTCATGGAGCTTTAGGGCTTTTAAAAATTGCAAATCAAAAATTTAACATCACATTAGGAAAGATGTCAAATCATAATTAAAAAGTATGTTTTATATACTAATGTATTTTTTTTTTTTTTTAATTTTGTAATCTAACTTTTTTAATCAGCATTACTAGTTGGTAAAGATTAAATACTCAACCAATGATAACTTAATATAACCCATTTAAACATATTATACAGTGCTTTCTGTTAATTAAATGTCCTACACTTTAATGAATAATTGTGTTGAAATATACATTGATGGATCTTTATTCACTCATGTAGAAAAATGCCTAGCAAGCTGTTGTAATTCTAAATTCTGGAACAATGAAAGGAATAATAATTTTTTTTCTTTACCAGCTAAAAAAAAAAAAAAAATTTAAAGGGATAAATAATAATAAGATAAATAAAATTGATTTAAAGGGATAAATTAAAATGAGCATGAGGTATTGCTATGAATAGTCGGAAGCGAATATTATTAAGGAGATGAGCCCTTCCAGTAATCAAAATTATTTAGTTATTAAAAAATATCAAATCAAAAGAAAAATAATTATTAAAGAAGAAAATTTTTATATTATAAAAAAAAAAAATTTTTACTTCTTCATTGGGATCCGAGATGTTTTCAATATTAGTGCGTGCATGGTGGAAGCATTTACATGCTTCCAAGTACAGATCTTCTGGAGTGAAACGCTTTTTAATTTCTTTTAAATTCGTCATTTCTGTAAACTGTGAGTAGGGTACAGGAGGAGGGGTAAGTACTGCATTGAAGGAAGCAAATCTGTGTTCATATCGAACTTGCTCATTGTCGAATTCTTTTAGAGGTTGCTTTATTTTATCATCCAAATAAAATCCAACTGCTGCCTAAAAATCAGAATAAATACAGAGCAAAAAGATCATTTGTACTTCAGTAAAATAGTATTATATTGTTATAAAAAGTAATTTAGTAATATATATATATATGTAAATTGAAGCATTAGTTAAAAAATATTTCGTGATAGGTAATTTAAAGTGACTTTTTAAAAATTCAACATCAATGAAGTTTAATAATAATAATATTAATAATAAATACACTATGCAAGATAATTTAAATTAGGTACAATTTTCATAGAAATAATACTACTTTTGAAGATAACTACATTTGAATACTCTTACATTTTCGAAATTTTCACTTCCTTTAGACAAATATTATATGATTAGTATGTAATTTAGTTTATAATGTTAAAAGATAAAGAAAATACTAAATTTACAAAAAAAGCTATAAAAATGTTAAGTAATGAATGCACATTTAAAAAAACACTGTCTGTTCCATTTTTTTCTATGTACCCTAATTTTAATATAATTTTCAGGCATGCCTTCACTTAGTATATTATATATTTCCATTAAGAAAAAATAATTGAAAGAAAAAACACATTAAAACAAAAAACCACAATTTAAAATAAAAATGTTTCAAATTTCATAACTTACGATAAATATAGTTTATAATACATGTTGTTTAACTCTTAACAACTATTAGTGTGTAATATATGAGTTATAATAAGGTATATCAGTGCAATTATGTAGAAATATTTATTATAAATTAAGTAGAATTTATTATAAGTTATAAAAAATTTGAAAAACTTCAGCTAAATAAAACAATATGAGTATTTACTAATAAAACAAATATGAGTTCAGATGCATTGAATTCTATCATTGTCAGAAGCAGGATGATTTTATGATGGATAACTAGATTTTTATACCAGTTTTTTATGAGCATACCTTATAGTAACCACCACACATATTCTGTAAAGCTTGATTAAGAATAACTTCTCGTTTATGTGGTAGTGGCTTTTTCTTTTTTTTACTTCTTTTGTTATTTCTTCCTTTTGGATTCATTTGATCTAAAAAGAGATGAATACAGTTGTTTTATGAGATTTCCTTTTGCACAAACACACACTTTTCTTTAGTATAAAATACATTATTAAGAAGTACCTGCTTTATTGTCCTGTTCACTAAGGAAATTGTTCGCTCTGGACAGAGAAGAAATCATCCATCCATATAAGAATTCATACAAATACCTAGGGGGAAAAAAACCACTATAATAATAATAAAAAAAATATGATATTTAATGTGCTTAGACCAATACATAACTTAATCAATATAAAGTTTTTCCCAAATACGTTATAGATAATTTATTAAATGTTCTAATAACAATGAGAAAATTTTTAAAATTCTATATTAAGGTTACTGTAATAATTTAATTACAATTATTTATATATAGTAGGCTAATGTATATATTTTATATAGTATAGTTTAACAACACATAAAGAAAAAAAATCATGAACAATTAGCAGATAAAATTAAACTTTTATCATCGCATTTTATATATAATTTCTAATTTCAACCTTAAAAAATAGCTAAATTTTATTTGAGTTTCAATAAAGTTTTTTGAAAAATTCTAGATCAAACATAACAGTAACATAAACAGTAATAGCATAAACATAAACAATTGTTTAATTCACATTCTTTGTGAATTTTTTTCAATATTTGATATATCAACATTTAATAAAGTTATCAAATAGTTTTAATCTATAACACATACAACATTTTAATATAAAAAATAATCTTGATAATGTTAAAAACAGATATTATATAAATTATGAGAAACGAAAATATTTCCAATAAGAATAACTACCACAGCAAAACTACATTGGAATAAAATCCAGTATGTAATTATTGGTATGTGATATCCATTAATTATAACTATTAACAAAATTAACATCAAAAATGCATATTTATAAACAAATAGTAATTCTTGAAGCCATTCCAGAAATGACAATTAATAAAATGTAGAAATTTACTTATTACAAAGGACAAAAAAATGCATTCAAATCAATATTTTTAATTTATATTTCTTAAAATAGAAAAACAAATAATATTCATATAAAATATGTGCTATAGTTGAATAAAATGAACATAAAATAATAAAATTTTGCATTAATACTATTATTTACTGAAGTGCACAACTTACCAAAACAAGTAAATATATTCATGACTAGAATAGAGCTCTAATTCAAAACCAGAAAGAACAAACTGGATCATAACTTTCAATGTGTGGTAAAGCACCCATGTACCAAAACAAGCCAAATGATGATAGGGAGCCTCCAATTTTACAGAAATGTTATTAAGGAGTTGATCTACCTTATCAGCCTAGAAATATAGTTTTTAACATCAAAATATCTTTATCACAATAATATTATTAAAACATACAAGATATATTTGAAGGTTAGGATTCACCTACTTTAAATATTAAACAAATAAATGTCATAATTTAGTAAAACTTTCAAATTAGAGATAAAAATTACACAGTATATATATATATATATGTTTGAATAAGCTCATTTTGAATGGGAAGTTGCTTAATCTACATTCTAGTATTGTGAATTTATCTCAATATTTTATATATCAACATTTTCTTCCTGCAAAAACTAGATATCAAATAATTTTATCTTATAACCTATACTACAATTTAATATAAAAAATAATCCCAATAATGTTAAAAACAGATGAAATATAAATTACAGAAACAAAAAATATTTTCACTAAGAATTACTGTCATTACAGAACTACTTTGGAATTGAATCTTGAACTTCTATAATAAAACTATTTACAAAATTTTTTTTTGATTTAAATAAAAATCACAGAGATTTGTGAATGAGACAAACACTGGTCAAATCCCATAAATTATTAAAAGACTACAGATCAAATCCGAAATATAACAAATAATACCTAAAAACTTTATATTGATATTGAATTAAATTCACTTAAATGGAATATTTTCCTTTTAATTAAAAATATAACCTAATGGAATATTAATAAAAAGATCAGTACAAAATACAAACAGCTGAATCTGTTTATATGAGTTTTCATTATTTCATAGAAATTTAAGGTTTTACAGCATATTACATAAGAAAGTAAAGTGTTACTAACTGTGCAGAAAAAAAAAAAAAAAAGAAACATATTTCTCAAAACAGATATAATATCAATAAAAGGATAATAATAAAAGTAAGATTGATTAAAGGTATTATTCATATTTCACACATTAAAAAATATTAATTAAATATTAAAATTAATATTTTTAATTTTTAAAAATTTATTAAATTAAAAAATAAATAATAAGACTAATTATAATCTTTAATTTTTTAATATAAATGATAAAAATTATACATAAAAATATTAAAATTTATAAAAAGTTATAGGCTTCATACAAGTCATTATCAATGCTATAAAGCTATATATTAAACTGAGTTAAGAAAATTATTTTTACTTCTTCTTGAAGGGCAGCTAACTCTTCTAAAAGATGAGATAATTTATCACGCTGTCTGGCACGATTGTGACCCGTTATTTGAATCAATGTACAAAATGGCCGAACACAATGTCCAAGAAATGTTTCAACATAATCTTTGGCTTGAGGATTTGTAATCAAAGGAGATCTAAAAAAATTAATTATTATATCAGTCAACACTTTATTTTAATATTTTATTGTAAATACTTGACTATGTTAAGTGGAAAATTGGCAAGTGGTCAAGTCAGAAGGATTAAAAAAGAGCAGCATAATAGGGGAGGAAATATCATTTAGAAGTGGTTTTAACTGCAATAAAAATAATTTAGATGACACCATATTAAAAGAAAAACTAGATGAAAATATTTAACATTATCTATCAAAGTAGATTTATACAGTGTCCATCCAACCAGCACCTAAAACAAGTAATCGATTCGTCCATTTCCAAGGATGTTTACATTTCCAGCTATCTGCACTTGGACTCTACAATGCTATTAAAATATGCTTTCAAAATACTAGGATGAAACTACTATACATAATATTTTTATTTACCAACCATTTTTTAAATATTTAAGTTATAAAAATTAAAATAATTATTCTTATTTCTTAGCTACAAATCAATGTATATTTTCTTTGCTGAAATTTAAGAATTTGTAATACCTTGGCAGTAAAACAGGTGGTTTGATGAATGACTTTATGGCATCCCTTAAAACATCTACAATATGCATAGTGCCAAGGACCCTTCCAGGCTCACTACATTTCCCTTGATCCAAATAAAGCAACTACATAAAAATATGATGTATAGAACGGATAACTATAACTATAGAATTATTAGTTACTAATCATACAATTATTTAATTGTATTATTAAAGACAGAAGTATGAGATTATATTAAAGTTATTAACTAATACCTGCAACACAGATCTAGAAAGAACACAAGGAGATGTTTTGCTGAATTCATTCAAGAAATCCTGTAAATATTTAATAGTTGGTTATTTATCAATTTATATAAATATTATTATTGCTTATATATAAAATACTAAATTTTAAAAATAAAAAAAATTCACCATTTTACTGTACTTATAGATGGTAGAAAATGCACTTATACATGTTAAATTGATATTTTCATAAAGGATGTATTTATTATAATATTTTTAAGGATTTTAATAAATTATTTTGTTTACTTCACATATTTTTAATATTAATACTGCAACAAAAATCTGCCATAGCTCAACAAAGGTATAAATTAATATACTACATGAAATATTGAATAAAAATCTTAAATTTTATTTATTTTCATCCTTTCAACTTTTAATATCTAAAACAGAAGCAATAAATAATATCTGTAAAATCAAATAATCTTGATCTAAATATATTAATCAAGAAAATTTCCAGACATACCAAAGCAGAATGAAAGGTAATGCATTCAGTTATACTGCACATCGTACGTAGCCGAGAAACTAACAAAGTAAGATATTCAACCGATTCTTTGCGAGTTTTTATCTTTGTATATCTAGGAAAAGTTGGCGGCAATAAGCGTTGATTGACTAATGGTTCAAAGCCCAGAATAGTAGGATAATCCGCTGTTAGGGAAAAAAAATTAGGATATTTAATTGTACTTAATTAAATATATTTTAAATGCAAGAAAAAAGATAAAATCAACAAAGTATACTAATCTAAAGTAAAATAATTTTTTTAAGATTAAAAAAATAAAACTTAATTATTTTAAAAAGAAATTGAAATAAAAATGTATTATAGTTAAATTCTAATATTTCAATAACAATAAAAAAATTTAATCAAAATTTTAATGACAATTTTATTTTTAAAAATCAAAGAAAAATTAATTTGACATATTAAAAAAAAAAAAAAAGTAATTTTTTTCATGTTTTAAAATGCAAAATAGATAAAATAAAAACAATTAAATAACAACATAAAGTACTTATGGTTAATACATAATATTTTTTTTATAATAAGGAATGTTGTTAATTTAAATACCTAAAAATAAATTTAATTTCTTAACTATATAGTTAAAATTAAAACTTTTTTTACCTTACATAAAAATAAGAAATACAAAAAAAAAAAAAAAAAAAATTTAAGAGAAAAATCACATTATAATTTATATTTTGAAAAAGCAATAAAATAAAAAGCTAAAACAAGACTCAATTTATTCAAAATTTTTTTTTTTTTTTACAAATAATGAAAAAATTATGATGTGTTCACAATAATGTGGTAATAATGTCATCATAATTTTGTTTAATTAAATTTTAAGCTAAATCTTTAATTTTCAATATTGATGGAAGAAAAACTCATGTCAATTTTAGGAAAACATCTTTAGTTATTTATAGACTATAAAATATCCTAATTTATTTGCAAAGTAAAAAAGACAAGAAGGGATATAAATATATACGAAGCATAATATTTTACTGCCAAAAATACATCAGTATTTTATACCTCTGTTGCTACTTTCAGCATTAGGATCAGGACGTATACCTAAATGTATTGTTTTTTCTATGACAAGAAGCAATTCATGGCACTGATGTAAAAGTTTTTCCACTTCTACTAAAAAAAAAAAGCACTAAAGATATAAAAAGAAACATTATTATTCTATAAATTAATACAATAAAAAAAGTTACAAATATTAACAAATGTTCCATAATTATCTATTTGAAGTGAATGAATTTCAATTTAAAATCAAAATTTATAATTTAAGAACATATAATTCTTTGTCATAAATGTATTTTAATTCATTTAATGTTAATAACAAGAAATTTAGGTTTTACTTTTTACATTTTATGTAAACTATATCGAAACAAATATGGAAAAATGTCAAATTACATTGTTTATGATTAAAATTAATTACCTTTTCTTTTGGAATAGCAAAAGTGCTTGGTAGAATAGTCGACAGAATTTTATTCTAGAAAAAAGTGCAACAGCTTCTTCATGCTGTAAAAAAAAAAATTATTCAGCAAATAATTGCATAAAAATTTCAATAAAATTCACAAATATATAACCTGAAATATACAAATGAATAAAAATTACATTCTTAAAAGCTATATTTCTTAAATGATATATAATTTTGAATGAAATTTAAAGGAGAAAGAATATTTTTAGTGAAATATGGAAATACAAAATAAACAAGAAAAAGTTAAACATATCAAAATAATTATTTTATTACAAAATTCCTGCAAACCATAAGAAACCCACATAACATAACATAAAAATAACTACAACATAAATAATTTATTTCATTAAGAAGCATAAAAGACATGAAAGGAGATAAAAAAAACCTGCTTATTAATAAATAATGAATAAAAAGATTTGATTACTGCCAAACTTTTTTATTTCTTATGAAAAATTTTTTTTACTGATTAATCTATTTAATAAAAATTAAATATTTGATTATTTAATAAATGTTATGCTATAATTATATTATATATTTCAATTCATAACATACTTTTGCTTGTGTTTCATGATCTTGTTCTTCACCTGGTTTTGATCGAGTCAGCTACAAATAAAATAGGAAAATGAAATCTACTGTTATAGTATTTTTAAATTTTATTTAAATTTCATAATTTAAGACAATTAATTATTAAATTATATTTTATATATTTCAGTATAGTTTTTCATGTTTTAAAATAAGTAATGAAAAATAAATTATACAATTATAACCAGCAATATTACTAATATTGATATCTTCAGTAACATTATTAATAATTATGAGCAAACAATAATTATACATTACTTCATAAGTTATACATAAAACTTTTAGTTTCATGCAAATAAATAATTACCTTCACTTTTTTTCAATAATTCTTCTTCAACTTCTTTTAACATAGCAGTAGCTTTACCTACTGGAACATCATTAGCTAATTTATAGCCATACATAACAGGTTGAAAATCTTCCTGGTAATACAATTTTTGATTAAAAACAAGATACAAATAAAACATACATTTTAAATTCATCAGTTACATATTTATTTTAACTGGGCATATGTTCCTGATTTAAAATCATTTTAGTCATTTATTAAAATTCCATTCCAAGAATTTTTTGTTGTTTTTCAATTTTCTGGTGAAAATTAGAAATTTTCATATGAGGAGGTCAAATTATTTTAAAAGATTTAACAAGGTTCATGAGCTAAAATTCAAACGAAATCCTTTTGTTGAAATTATATACAATGTTATTTATCACATTTCAAAATAAGATAATATGTTTTTGAAAGAAAATATCCTATTATATAATCATAAAACCAGAAAGAGATACAATTGCCTCTTCAATGATAATGATAAATTCTGAGAACCTACGAGATATAAATTATTATTAGAAATCCTCATTAGAAATATGAATCATTAGAAATTATCTCATTAGAAATATGAATGCCTCCTCATTAGAAATATGTATCTGATGCAAATTATGATAAAGAAAAAATGATAAATACTATGATTTGGAGAAAATTGAACTATGATTAAACAATGAAGATGATCAATCAAAAATGATAAAAAGAGGAGGTGAATTTAAGTAATGAAACTTAAATTCTTAGGGACTATAGAGCAATTATGAATGTAAATGCTCTAGGTAAATTGAACAAGTGCTTACTGATGATGGGAAGTAGGTGTTGAATGAGTGGTGGCTGGGTAACTATGCGTTGCCTTTAGATGGGTGGCACTTGCTTGTTATTGGGGATGCAGAAAAGCTAATTTGCTTAATCTAATTTCTTTTCAAAAATGCTTGAGAAGACCTTTTTTATCAACAGAATTGAAGCATTCCAGTAATTGGTTGAGTTCAATTTTTTTCCTCCAAGGGATCATAAATTGTAATTAAAATCTTTTAAAACAAAGTGGTAGTTGTCATTATTACCTCTTCAAAAACACAAGCTTTGTTTATGAAATCCCTAATGACTTCTAGCACCTTTAATGAATGTATACTGAAAGCACGGATAATTTTATCTTCAACAAGATGAGGCTTTTGTAGATATAGGTTTGTGAAAACAGTTTGCGCCAATGAGTGACCTTCAAGCCATGTGACCTAAAAATTGAATAAATTTGTTTCATAAGTACAGGTTTGAGTACAGTTCTATACAAATTATTTCATCATGTTAGTGCAGGAAAAAAGCACAGCAAAAGTTTTTATGAGATAACAGAAAAAGAACATAACTTACTAAGCATGCAAGGGTTGCATCAATAATTCCAATTTGTTCCTCAACAGTTAAGTCTTTTATTTTCAATTTGTCAGCCTAAAAAATTATACAACAATATTGAATGTATAAAATTTCCAATGTAGTTTTTATGGTAAATGTTTTCAAAGAAAGTAATACAGGATAAAAAGTTTTCATTTTTGTTCCTAGATTTTGATTATGCAATATCTAATATATAAAATTCTCGTGTCACAGTGTTTGTTGCCAAACTCCTCCGAAACGGCTCGACCGATTCTTATGAAAATTTTTATGCATATTTGGTACGTCTGCGAATCGGTCGTAATCTATTTTTAAACCCCTAAGTGATAAGGGGGTCCACCCTAAATATTTTTTAAAATTTCTTTGGCAAACCAATGTAGTGGCAACAATGTAGTTAAGCAAAATTGGCAACTTTATTATTGTTCTAAGAAAAATAAAGATGACTGAAATTCCCGTGTCACGATGTTTGTTCGCGATGAACTCCGAAACTAACCATCCGATTTTAACTTTTTTTTTTTTTTTTTTTTAATGTGTGTTTTGTTCCAACTTGAGAGATAGGATAGTTTTTAATCAGATTTTTTCGTATTTAATTGCAAAATCGTTTAAAATCTACCATTGAGGAAAGGCGCCAATCTTGCAATCCTGAATTTTCGCCAATTACTTTAGGGTTGCAATACTGCAATTAGAGGAATTCGTAGCTTCATTTTTCGAACAATATAATGACTATTTTATTGCTATTTCGATAATTAATTGCAGAATTCTTATTTGCACTAATTTCATCGTTGGAGTAAAAAGTTTGTTTCCACCACAGACCTAAAGATATACCACAATAAAAGGATGGCGCCGTGTCTCGATGCCTGTACTACATAACCGTAAAATATGTTCTGAATATTATTGTTTTATGTACTACTTTAAATTTTGTGAAAATTATATTGTATGAAATTTATATTATTTCTATGAGAAATAAATCAAATGTATGTAAGTATTACCTGATTTGATTATCAATATTTTTTTTATTTTCTAAGTTTGAATTGGAATTGGAATAAAATATATTGAATGAATCAAAACATTGAACTTTTCTATGCTTAAAGTTTGTCAACATGTATTGTATTTGATTAAGAATTCTAAAATGAAATGTGATCTAACAAGATAATATAATATAGACAATATAATTTTTAAAGAAAGATGATGAATTTTAAGGATTTTTCAAAAAGTGTGAAAATGAAGTAAACTCTGCAATTATTTGATATAATGATAACATTAAAATTTTATAAAAGATATTATAATAGTTGCAAGTTGAAAATCAAGGACATTTTATTTTAAAAACTTTTGTTATTTGAAAAACAAAGAATTTGAGTTATAAATTTGAGTGATTTAAATATTGTCGAAGAAAAATTGATAAAGGGTACTTTAAGTTGGAAGTTATTTAAAGAAAACAAAACAAATAAATAAGTGTTTATATTAATAAAGGAGAATTTAAAAAGCTCATTAACTTTTCCATTTGTTTTGTAATTTCTTTCATCATAAAATAATAAAACATTTTTTGTGAAGAAGAAAAAACACATTTTCTAAGTTTGAATTGGAATAAAATATATTGAATGAAAAGTTGTGAATCAAAACATTGAACTTTTCTATGCTTAAAGTTTGTCAACATGTGTTGTATTTGATTAAGAATTCTAAAATGAAATGTGATCTAACAAGATAATATAATATAGACAATATAATTTTAAAGAAAGGTGATGAATTTTAAGGATTTTTCAAAAAGTGTGAAAATGAAGTAAACTCTGCAATTATTTGATATAATGATAACATTAAAATTTCATAAAAGGTATTATAATAGTTGCAAGTTGAAAATCAACGACATTTTATTTTAAAAACTTTTGTTATTTGAAAAACAAAGAATTTGAGTTATAAATTTGAGTGATTTGAATATTGTCGAAGAAAAATTGATAAATGGTACTTTTAAGTTGGAAGTTATTTAAAGAAAACAAATAAATAAGTGTTTATATTAATAAAGGAGAATTTAAAGCTCAATAACATTTTTATGTATGTACATTTGTTTTTATTTATATTTAAAAGTTGGTTTTAATTATTTCTTATTTGAATTTTTATGCATTTTGTATTCATTCAAAACATCACAATAAAAATATTTCTGTTCTAAATGCTTTGAAACTTCATGTAAAAGTTTTCTTTAAATGTATGAAAGGAATAGAACATGGAAATTAACCTAAATTCTTAAATTATTTTTATTTTAGTTTTTAAACTAAGAATTTTTGTAAATTTGTAAAAAAGTTTGTGTCGACAAACTTTAAGCATACAAAAATGTATAAATAATTGAGATATAAATTTGAAAATAGTATATTACCTACATAAGGATATTCCCAGCATAAAAATACTTGCAAAGGAAAAAACTATTGATGTTTTATTTATTTTTGAATTATAAAATTTTGCAACAATATCACATTTTTGCAATGTTTATCCATATTTTAAAGAATACATTGTATAAAGAATAGTTAAAGTTGATATTTTTATGTGAAATTCAAAGGTTTTGAATATATTTAATCAAAACACTTGCAAAAAGGCTAAATATTTTAAATTCAGATCATTTCATAATAAAAAGCCTTTGCAAATAGCAGGAAGTTGTAAAAAAAAAAAATTTTGTCGAGCAAATTTTAACTTTTTCAAAAAAACAAAGCTCAGAAAATATTTACAGCTTTATGGAAAAACAAAACTATATTTTTTAATAAATAAGACTATGAACTTGATAATTCAATGGCATTTTAATATATTTACAACATTTTTAAAAGTCATATATCTAATTAAAAGTTGTTTTTAGCTTTTTCTCAGAATGAATTTTTATGCTTTTTGTTTTCATGTGAAAACACCATAACACAAGTAATTTTGATCCAAATTCCAGAAAACTTTGTATTTATGTTTTCATAAATATTTACAGGGAATATTATAGCTACATAAATATTTTTTATTTCAATTGTTAAACTTGGAATTACATGCAAATTTTGGATGAATTTTGTGTCGACAGCATTTAAACTAGCACAAAGTAATAAATAATAAAGATATAAATTTACCAGAGGTCTATTCCCCTGTAAAATGTTAGTACAAACAAATACAAACTTAGAAATTTAAAAAATATTGATTTGATTTCAGGTTTTGTAACAGTATCAATTTTTGGCCATTTTTACCCTTATTTTAGCTTATAAAAATTAAAAAAAAAATAATAATGACATTTTTTTATGTGAAATCATTAGTTTTTAGATACATTCAATCCAAAAATGTGTACAAACATAAAAAATTCCTTCGAAGGTGTTCGTGTATCTTAAACGATCGTTTGCATTTGTATTTTATTGTGAATTTTTTTAAGTCTTTTTCTTATTATATTCGATTTTATTTTAATTGTATTGTATTTTTCAATTATCATTTTCAGTAGACGACCACCAAAAAAATCTAACCTCAGAATCCGTGTTTCTCCCATGGGCAGCTGTATGTTGCATGCTACGTGTTCGAGAACCATCGAATTTATTTATTTCGACGAAAGACAGACTAACAAGAAATATTGTTCATCGCTTAGTTCTTAGTTAAATGAAAGTAATGATTATTAAAAATTATATTACATAAAATAATTATAAAAACAGTGTTAAAAATCAACATTATCGACCTCATTCATTAAATTAATAAAAATTAAACATTTTATATTCGTTGAAACTTAATTTGATTCTTTACCAATCACTTCCTTAACAATACCAATTATAGTATCTAATAATTGAACGACAATACAAGAAAGCCACAGCAACGCGTGGCCGGGTCTTCTAGTCTATATATAAAAACATAGCTAAAATTAATCTGCAGGAATTTCTTTTATTAAAAAAAACAAACATGAATTATAATTATTAAAAATACATTATATATCAGTCAAATAATATTACAATAGTATATCACTGACATTAAAATCATTACAAATAGTATATGAACTACACTTGTTAACACTTTAAGGCCAAGAATGAATCATTTTGTTACATTTCATAATTATAGGCAAACTTTTATAAGAGGTATTTCCATTTAAAATATCTAGAATTTCTTTCAAATTTTTAAACATAACAAATTGTGTATAAAAAAAAATTTTTTTATGAAATAATTATTGAGTTAATTACTTAAGAGCTTGATCAAAATTTAGAACTTTTTTGTTACCACGATTACACATCATTCCAGCATCCATTTTAGGATCCATCATTTCAATCGCAGACATAGCTTCAAAAAGTCCAAACCTAAATTAAGTGAAAAATATTTCTATGACATTTAAAATAAAATATGGTGAAAAAAAAAGCAACCCCACAAGAATTATTTTTACATAAATATATTATACTCACATATCATCATGAAGTAGTTGGCCAAGTTTTAATTCTGAAAATTACAAATAAATAATCTTAGAACATTTTTATATTCAATATAAATTAAAAAAAGCAAACATGAAGTTCTGAAGTTTCAAATATTTTGTGTATTAAAGTTTATAGCTATTTCTTTCTGTTTTCAAATGACTAAGTGCTCACTAAAGTTTAAAAATAAATTTTTTTAAATATATTTTTAGATCATTTTCATATTATTATTATCTATACTTATTACCGGTATATTGATATGTTAGTATAAACAATTAAATGAATTTTTATAATAAGAGCTTAAATGTTAGTTTATTTTTTAATAGGTTTATAAAATCATGATATATCAAATGGAATGGAATCATAAAATTCTAAACAAATTGTTAAGAGTATGAATAAAGCAGAAAGCGAGTTCTTTTTCAAAATATAATTTAACATTTTCAGTTCACTTAATTATCATTTGAACATTGAACTTGAATGTTTTCATTTTCTAATATTATACATTAGAATAAAAGGATGGATTTTACACATAATATCCAATAAAATTCTAGAGACAAAGAGTTACTTAGAGAGACTTTAGCGCGATCTTTAAATTAGATAACTAAAAGTTTTCTCAATCAAATGATGCATTTAATAATTTTGAAAAGAAAAAAAGAAATGACTGAGAAAAACTTTAAATGTAACTTCATTCACATGTTTATCAAAATATTAGCTTTAATATGTTTATTTATCGACAAAAAATAAAATTCTTGCTAAATTTAAAATTTCAGTAAGATTAAAAATTAACAATATTAATAGTACTTTAAAAATATTTATATTTAAAAATAAATTTTAATTTATTCTTTCTAATAAAAAGAAGAAATAAATCCAGCATCTTCAGATATCAGAATTTATGTCTGAATGCTTATCTCTTAATAAATTTTTATGAACAGTTTCAAAAAATTCATCTAACAATTCTAAATATTTGGAATTTTAAAATGTAAATACATGGTTTAAAAAAAAAAAACCTGATAAATTTAAAATGGTATGTTTTCTTCATTGCACTATTTTTACAATAATCATATTTTTTATTTTTCAGATAAATCTTTTAAGTTAAAAAAATAAAAAAACATATATAAAAATTTATAAATACATAAAAATACAATAATATTGAATAAATTATTTAACTGAGAGGTAAAATTATTATTAAAATTAAAATATATTTTCAGCAATAACAAACATTCTTCATATATTGAGAAAATTATCCTTATAATAAATATGTCCATTTTTGTAACATAATATAAGAAGTATAATACACAATTAATTTACATTTAAGGTATAAAATTATTTTGAAATAAAAGAATTCTTACCTTCAGTAGCCTCAATAAATTCCTGAGTAACATCAACCCAATTAAAATTTTTGCTACCAACCCATTTTTGACAAGATTCAGATATATTTCCAGGATTACTATCATATGGTTCTTTCCTTAAGGGAGAAAAAAAAAACACATTAATAACTAAACTAAGATATTAATGTTACTACGATAATAATTTTCATTACTGAACATAAAAATAATTAAATTAAATTATTAAAATTATAATTTTATTGCATTAAACTACATTTAGTTTATGCCTATATTTATCTTTTACAAATAATTTTATTTACTACTTTATCAGACAATTTTTATAAAAATTGAATTTATTTTTATTAATTATTTATTTCTATCTACATTTTGATATTTTGTCATTTAAAATAATTAAACAAGATTGTCACAAAAAATTTTCAACCTTAAAAATAAATATTTTTAAAATCAATCAATGAAATGAATGAGAAAAAAAAAATATTTCATTTAAAAAATACCAAAAACAATCTAAATAACATGAAATATGATGCTTGATCACCTTGATATACCTATGTTTCAACATTAGTTTTATTTTTAATTGCTTAAAAGACATATTTAAAATAGATGAGTGTCTGTAGCAAATATGATTGTCCCATTTAACTTTAGTATGGTAGATATTAATGAACTATTAAAGAGAAATTCATTATTATCTTTAAAGGCATTTATAACTAAGAAATAAGTTTAAATTTATTCAGTCTTTAATAAGACCAATGGTTACCTCAAACATGACCAAGAAGTACTCTGATGTTGGTTTAATTTACAGTATGATTATATAAAAATATCCAAATTGAAAATAAATATAGAAGATATATTGAAAATATATCAATATGACAATATATATTGAAAATATATATATACATATTTTTTAATTTAAAATACACACTAAGTGCATGGTAAGTTTCAAAAAATTACTTTTAAGTCATTGTAATAATTGAATTTTTTTGTGATTTTTGATTAATAATTATCTCAAGTATTCAAACACAAGTCATGATTTCAAATACAACTCTACAGTTAAAATTTTATATATAATACTGAATACAAATAACTCTTTAGGGAAGATACATTCTTGTATTAAGTTTTAAATAATTTTAAAGGAGAACAGAAATTAATTTTGGAATGAAAAAAAAAAATGCTAGTAAACTATAATGATTTATTAAGGATAATTGCATTAATTAGTAATGCTATTTTTCTTTCAAGAACAGCTGTGTATCAATAAGTAAAATAATACAAGAAAAAAACTTCATACAACTTATTAACTATCTTAAATTAAAACTAATCTTATGATAAATTATTTGAGTATTTAAATAATAAATATTTATACGGAATAGTATTAAACTTTTACATGGATATTTTTTTATTTATCTATTTTATTTTTGTACACAAAAAATGAAATTAAAATTTTCATTCACTTTTAAATACCGCATTTAATTAAGTGAACTTAATTATTTTTAAATATTATAAACACATGTTTACCAATTGTCAAAGCGCCTTTCGCAATTCTTTAAACAGGATTTATCGTCAGACATTTTAAAAATTGATGGAATTACAGAAGTTTAATGGTTTGTGTTTCTTTTCTCCCATAAAATGATCCCACTTTTTTCCAAACCTTCACATGTAAAACACAAACACAAAAAGGAAGAAGGGAGGTGGGGGTAGTAAAGGAGATTCAAATTTATATTAAAAAAAATATGCACTTTTTTATTATTTTTTAAACTATAAATAATTATTTAATTTTACGAAGAGTTTTCTTTTGCATATTACACTGAAATTAAATTAGATGTTTACTCCACCTTAATATTTCATTTTTACTATGATAGTGCGATATGGCAACAAACAACATGTGAGGGGTATTTAGAAAGTTTTTTGTTTAGAATTTTTTCCATAACTGAGCGGCAAAGCTGTACAATATTTACACCGAAGTAAGTTTATATTTTATTGAGATTATTTTATACTTAGATATTATATTATTTATAATAATGTTGCAAATTTCAAAAAGGGACTCGTAATAATTTTTGTAATCAATGAGAAACCTTTCATAAAAACCGACGCTTTCTATAAAAGTATTTATATTTTAAAATTTATTTTAATGTAGAGGCATTTTTATTTAAAGAACATAAAATTCTTTTGGTTTTTTAAAATTTAATTCCAAAATGACATTTCTTTTAGTAGCTAAATGAATTTTTAAATCAAATCAGTTAAATTTGTTTTTAAAATTAAAATAATTTCGAACACAATTTTCTTTGTCAATGCAAAATGAAGTATGAATTTAATGTTCTCATAGCTAAAAGGACAAGCTAATGGAATACAATTTGGAATGAACGCTTCTCTAAAAGGGAGAATTTGATCGATCCACACACTCATTATGTATCGGCTCTCGGTACCACAGGTTTCGGGTTCGAGTTCGATGTTTGTAGTGGTTCGAATCCACTTTAAACTGTAGGTCCTGGTCTGTTTAACCCAAATTGTGCACAAGATGACCGTAGAGTGACAAACCAAACCTCATTCGGACGAGCTGTATGCAATTTATTACTAGTGGCTCTGCAGCCATGTTTAAACTCCACCATCAAATTTGATGTGGTAGAAAATGCATAATGTTTGTGGAGTTTTTCTTTAAATACTTTTGCCTTTTAAAACAATAGTGTTCTATTATGATAGGAAACCCCCCTTTTTTTTTCCATGGTGAAAAAAAGGCAAAAATGTTTGATTTCTGTGGCTGTTACACAAATTCTGATATATAGAATGACAATTTTGCATGATGTCATTTAAAGGTTTTATTTGATAACAAAAGAATTTTTTTGTTTTTGGGATTCCCTCATGTTAGGTCACAGAATTGTCACACAGCCCTAATAATATAAGTACGTTGACATCTTTAACAAAAATTTGAAATTTGTCTGCCAAAGATCTCATTACCTTAATAGAATGCCTTCAAATTCTATTAAGGTAATATTGCGAAGCCTTAAGTGTTTGGTTGTGGTTGCTTTATATTTATAAATAAATTAATATTTCCTTAAATTGAACCTCATATAATATATTTGTCATAATTTGAAAATGACATTTACTTTAATCAGCAGCTAAAATTATTACAAATTGACCACAAATTTACTGAAATATTAGTTTGAATTTATACCAAAACAATATAGTGTGTTTAGAGCTCATGAATAACTGATCAGAATTAAAAATTGTTAAATGAGCAATTGAACTAATTGTTCTTATCTAAAACTTTTTGTGAATAACATTTATTTTTATTGTGTATAACTGCTTATAACATTATTTTATGCAAGATCATTGTTAAAAATAAAATGAAATATTTTTCAGTTAAATTGTATCAAAACTATGAATTTTGATTATTTGATTTAACTTTTTTTTATCGAACAATTGGTATAAAAAGGACATCTATCCAAAAACCTTTGTAGGTCTCTGTATTTATATAATAAACACATTTTGATTGTATCTTTAGTTATCCTGGGACATAAAAATATAGTGTTAATAAAAAAATTGTTTTTTATTTTAATAATTAATAAGAATACTTTGTAAATTTTCAATTAGGGGTAATAAGAATACTAATAATAATTAATAAGAATACTTTGTAAAATTTTCAATTTATTGAGATAATAAAAAAAAACTAAATCAAAGACTTCTAAATATTTTTTCAATTTACAAAAATATAGTTAGACAAATATTTTGATATATATATATTTATATGTGTATTATTTTTATTTTATTCTGCTTTATTTATTTTTTAGCTGAAAATGACTGACCCCGATGGAGAACAGAGTAAGTGTATTGATTGGCATGAAGAAGCTCTGGCTGTCATCCGTGATGTAGGTTTTGCCCTTAAGAATATTGAGATCTCAAAACAGCTTCCCGAGTCTCAGACCGAAATATACTTTAATATTGAAACCAGAGAAGGACAAAAATTATGCGTAGAATTATCTAGTTATGGCTTTAAAGTTGTTTCAGATTGTTTTGATAAAGTGGAAGAATTCTATAAAGATCAGGCTTATTATGAAACATCCTATGCTCTCATGGATAAATACAGTTCTCAATTCAGAGAGTGTTTTGCAGCTGCATTGGAAAAGAAACTTAGTCAATTATCATCAAAATAGTTTTATTGTATTTGTTCTTGGAAAGATATTTGCCAAATGTTTTTTTTAATTTGTATTTTCCGTTGTGCCATATTTGTTTTGATTAATTAAACAGTCCTTCCTTAAAGAATTTGAGTTTTCTTATTTTATTATAGTTTTCAGAAGTAAAAATGTGTATTCCTATTTAAATTTATATTTGAAAAATAAACACTTGTTACTGAACTTATAGAAGCAAAAATAATATTTTAGCATTATTAAATACCAAAGAAAAATTTTGTTGTTCAAGTTTTTATGAAAATAAATATTTGCATTTATTGGTTCAGTGATATTCAATAGAACTCATAAAAGTTTAAGAGAAATCATTACTTTATTTAAATTTCATTTTCCTTTCATTGGAATTAGATGAAATATTTGAATTTTGTTATGTATAGTAGATTCTTTGTTTATTTCTTCTAAGGATTTATTCTGTAACCGAATTTTAAAATTTTGATTAATTATTAATATATTTGTTAACCATATTATTTGTAAACTTTTAAAGTATTTATTTTACATTTACTTTTTTATTTTAAATCAATTTTTAAATCTTTAATTTAAAACTTAAAAAAAGAAATCAATTAAGTAAATAAATGAAAATCAAAAGTATGTAAATGTATTCAAAATCATTGTTAAATTTATTTATAATAAATTTCACATTAATAAAATAATTATTAATATATAAATGGTACAATTTTGAAATGTTGTGAATAAATCATTATCTTTTAAAAATAGTTTCACTTATCATTTAATATTTATTTATCCGTATCAAGAAATAGGCATTTTAGAAATGTGTGTGTCAAACTATTTAAAGAATGTGAAGCTGTGAATTTTTGGGAGGAGGAAAAAACGTTTTATTTTCAGTTTTGTTTAAATATGATATAATTAAATCACACTAAATATGATTTAAATTAAATTCTTATATTATTTTCTATTTAACATTTCTTTTTTTATTAATAAATTATTCTGTATAACAAGTGTCTTGTTATTTAAAGTTTGTTATATATTCATTGTTGTATGTTTGTTAGTGTTTATTTATCATATTTTATGTTCACATCTAAAGTGGTAGAAGTAGCTTTTGTCGTCATAAGTTTTGTAATTTTTGCCATCATAAAACTTGTACTTATTTAATAAAATGCAAATGATGTAGAAATATTTGATATTTATTTTGAACTAATTTCAATGTTATCATTCCTTAATGCCTTCTTGTCTTGCACATCGATGTTTGCTCAAACTGTAGTAGCTATGTGGGAAGGTCATTAGATATTGTATAAAATCTCCAATATTTGTATAATTTTTTTACCATTGATGAATTGCATAATAACCTTGAAAAGTTCAATCATTTTGATTCCTTTGCAAATATTCTATTCTAATTACTGTGGTGTTCATCCAGAATATTTAAAGGGTATATTTTAAGGGTTAAATATATATATATTTAAAAGTCAGTAATAGGACAATTTTTTTTTCTGGTTGTCATACTTAATGATCATGGCTTGTTTTATTGAAAGAAACAGAGCTATGGTTATCCTTATTTACAGATTTTAATTATTACTTAGATATTTACAGTTAAATTGATTATCTACTACCAAAAGTCTGTCCATACATGGCCCACTTTTTCCATCCTTGTCTGCCCCTTTTTTCCGCCCTCTCTTTCTTTGTCCCAATATCCTTCGATAGCCACTGGGATGCCAAGAATGTTCCAAAGTGGGGTGGCAGTCAACAGTTCACTTAACTTCTTGCTGGTATACAGGATTTTTTTTCATTTTTCAGTCAATTAAGTTCTCATAATAAAGAGATATATTTTGATTAAGAAATTACAAATAGCCAAATTAGAAGTTAAGAAAACAGAAAAAAAAAAAATTCCAAATTTATAATCTAAAGATTAGACCCTTTCTCTAAATTTTTGTATCACTATTTGATTCTTCTATATTAAAAAAATGTTTTATTTCTCATTAGTTTACGAGACATTGATTCATTTTTCTTATCAATGTATAAAATTTTAAAACAAATCAATACAAGAAAATGAATATATATATATATACATTTAAGTCAATTATCTTAAATGTATGTTGCTGTTGATGGTAAAAAATATAAGGTGAATAACAAAGAAATATTTGAACTATCTTTTAATTGGGAAATATTGAAATCAAATTTCAGAAATATTTTATTCTCACCGTCTTTAAAATATTGTTTTTTTTTAAAATCCTTTAAATGTTAAGCATTAAAAAAAGAAAATGTACTTTACACTATTGTATTTTATTATTATCTTAAATGTGTGAGCATTTTTCATATGTAGATTAAAATGTTAACTTTCCGAGGTTGATGTGGAGATTTGTAAATTTTTAGAAAATCTTTTAAGTTAGGATTTATTTGTTAAAAATCATTTTCTGTTTTAAAACATTAATGTTTCAATTAAAAATTATAATTCAATTTTATTTGAATTATTATTATTAGATTTGTCTGAAATTTCAAGAAAAAAATTGCTACTTACAGATATTTTAAAGGCATTATTGTTACCACTATTTTGTGCAAATTAATAAATGTATTCAAAATCTCTTAAGTAGTTTTATTCAGAATATAATACAGCTTAATAAAATATAAGTAAAAAATTGCATCAATTTTTTTATTGATGTTGTTTTTAAATCATGCAATAAATTAATGGTGGAATCAAATTTAAAGTAAATTACATCCTTTTTTATTAAGTTTATATAATTTTAACATGTAAACCAAAACTTCTAATTATTATACGTCTTTTTTTCTTTTATTTATATTACTGTTAAAACGATTATAAAAAATTTATGATTAGTTATTTTAGTTATTTATATATAAAATTATACTTTAAGTATTTATTATTAAAGTTATTTTTATAGTGCATTAATCATATTTTTTAAAAATATTTTAATTTTCTACAAAGTATACTAAAATAAATTTTACCATTTATACTAAAGATTGACATTGAACTTGCATTAAGTAGTGATCCATTAATTAGTAATTTAATTTTCAATATAAGTAAAAATATTTTTCAAGTTATTTTTCCCTCCTCAGTAACTTGAATATTCTTTTCAGTTTACCATTTAGGTTAATTAACATTTTTAATTTAAATTTCTATTTCCTCTTAATATAGTTTTTTTTTATTATGAGAGATATAATAAATAATTTTAAGTTATTGTTAATTTCATGCAATGCAAAGGGTGTTTATTTGCAAGATGTCTGAAAAATGTAGCAACAAACTTAGAGGGGAGGTAGGGCACATCATAAGGATTGAGAATTACATAGAACCCATGACTGGAAATGTCAGGGGGTAAGAGGATAACAGAGGCAGAAGATCGGAAAAGGCACTAGAGAGTGATTAATCTGAAACATTTATTGACATCATGAGTATAAATGGTACCAAGCATGGACACCGACTAAGCATTAGAGAGTTTTTGCATACCGTACGTTAGTTACCGTAGGACGCCCGTTAGCTTTTTCTCCCTAGAGCGCATGCTCATAGGAAACAAACTCTCTATTGATTGCCTGACAGGGTCGAATACACCGGTAGTTTCTTTGATTGTAGCAGCATCGCAGATAGTAATGCCACGAGATCCACTTTAGACTTCACAGAATAGTGATACACTATACCTTTGAGGGTTTCCATAGAAAGCTTCATAAATCCTGTGAGCGTGAAGTCCAGGTAACTGGTCCACCACACCCAATCCATCAATGCGGAATTAACCTGTTCAAATGCCTACCAATTGCCAGTCCAAAATGGGTTGTGCCTTTTACATTGCCAAGTAAGCTGGAAGAACCCGCCCCAAAAGGATCCTATATTCATCCTTCCGGCGGTTATGCGGGATGGTAAAAGATTAGACCCGGCTAAACAACTAACGACCAAACTTGCCCACACATTTATTGCGAAGCGATGTTGTGCTGTACACCATGGGAGTTCTTTTTAGGCCACAAATGCGCATCGTGCAGATTCAATACACCCTCTCTATTGAATGTGGCTTCATCAGTGAACAACGAAGCTGGGAAATTCACATCTGGAGCACTTTTGTTGCAGATACCACCGTGCAAAACGCCAGGATGATAATCGAGAAGTAGTAATTGAATCCTTTGGAGATGAAAGGCGTGTAAGAACTCGGCATTCAAAACATTCTGCAACGAGACTTTTATGGCAACGACACGTATGCTAGTACTGGGAGTTGTCTCCACGGCATCCAACATACTTTCTTGTATAACAATAGAACGCGTCAAACGGGGCCTGGCCTCACTATACCTGCTACTTTTCAATGACCCTTCATCCCACAAATTTTGATGCACACGTGCTAACAAAATGATGCTGTTGGTGTCTGTCTAGAAAGTGTTCTCCATAAATTTGTTCAGTGGCTCGTCTATTGCCCTCAGTTCTTACACACACAAGTGCCTGTCTGCAAATTTTGTTTGAGTGTTTAGTTTAAAGTGTAGATGGAATTAAAGAAAGCTCTTGATCTGAAACAAACTCATTGTTTACACCTCTCTGTCATTAGAGCATATCTGCTTTATGATGCTCACTTTGGATTAATACAGATTGAGGAAAACTGCAGGTCCTCTAAAATAGAATCCTTGTACAAATTACAGATGCTCCATCACATGTTTGCCGATAATTCTTACATAAAGAACTCCGCATTCAACCAATTTTCAACTTCGAAAAAACTTAAAAACTCTCCGAAAATTTCCTAGTAAAATCAGCTTCTTGATAACCTTCCGGATTACGATACGTTTGTAATAAATACAAGGAAACATTGAAGTTTTATTATTTTTTTCTTTATCACAAAGACTTTTTTTGGTTAATATTTAATGTTTTTTTTATGCTGAATTTGAATAATAGTCTTTTTTTTCCCCCCATCGTGTAAGTAAGTATTTTTCAAGATTCGATGTTTTTTTAAGTTCCGCATGCGCATTTTAACATCATTGTTTAATTTTTACTTCAAGTTTGGATACTTCCCTTTCGAATAAAAATTCATTTATTTCTAGTGTTTTCACAGATATTGCCCTTAAACTTAATATTTGATATAGGAGGTAAAAAGTTTTTCATATTATTAAAAAGAAAAGACGCAACTGGATAATCGGTATTCTGAATTTTACTATTTGGAGAATACCTCATTAATCAAATAATCGTGTCTGTTATATTTGAGCTGTACATAAACTTGAAGCTGAAGAACTATTAACCCGATAAACTATATATTTCGATTTAATAGTAGCTGTGTGGAATAATAAAAATATTTCTTCATTACAAAGCCATATTCCAGACTTGTGGGCTAGTTTATAGAATTAATTAGCACATATAATCCAACATTGCTTACCTTCAGAAAAAAAACTTACAACTCTCTTATAACAATGAAATAAATTGGTAAACATGAATAATAAAGCAATATTTTTTGTGTAATTTGGAATTTTGATATAAAAAGAATTTTAATCAATAATCCAAAATATCTAATAATTATCAGATATAAAAATAAAAGGCGCAAGCGATAATAAAACCAGAAAAAATATCAAAATAAGTCAGATAATAAAGAACTATGATGTTATTTTCCATTCGCAATTCTTATAAAACAATTAATTGTCAGTGCCATTTGGTGACAATTAAAAATAAGTTTTTTTATTTAATTAAAAAATTTGTTTCGTAATTTTGGACTATTAATTAGATAAAATAGTAGTCCATTTATTTTTTAAGCTTAAGTGCTATAGTTTTTTAAAGTGTTATATCAATATATTCTCTTGTTATAAATACTTAAAATTAATTTTATTTCATTAAAAAGATACAATTAGAATTTTTATCAGAACATTTTAAACAAAACAGAAAAGGGTAAAAATCTTCAATTCTGTACCCGGCGTTCCAAATACATCGCCAGTTGCCGCCAAGTAAGCATAGTAATGAATAGACCAGGTAGTTTTCGCGGTAAAATGACAGTAAGCCAAAATCCTTCACTGGGATGCCAAATAAGCAAACAAAATGGCTGCAGAAGTTCTGTGTCATTGTAAAACGCTATTTCTCCAAAATTCTTTGCCAAACTATGCTATTACGTCTACATTAATAGCCGAACAGCTATTACGTCATTCCTGAAAGTGCTTTTAAGCCAAAGTTTATAGCTTTAACTTCATTATATATAGAGAGTTTTTGCATAACGTTTTTTCATCGTCCGATATTTTTTTCTTCCTAGGGCGCATGCTCATAGGAAACATTGTTCCTATTGCGCATGCGTATCTATAATAATGCACTACTGAGCTATTCCTATGAGTATGCGCGGTAGGAAGAAAAATATCGAACGATAAAAAAAACGTTATGCAAAACTCTCTATTATTATCACTATACTGCTAATATTTATTCCTTAAAATGCTTTATCCCCAAACTTCTTCTATAAGCGAATTTTGTTTTTTTTGGTGCTTTTACGCCAAAAGTTAATGCTTTATCGTCAAATTTTTATCACTAAAAATTTTATCTCTGAAATACTTTTGTGTTATATGTTATCGCTTTTAATCCGCAATTTTGCATTATTATGCCAAAAACATTATCTCTAAATTGCTTTTAAGCCAATTTATATCGCTATATCGCCAAACTTTTATCACCGTTACAGCAAAATTTTAATGTTTTTCTTTTTACGCCTTATATTGCCTCTTTAAGGCCGAAATATATCATTATTTTACTAAAATTTTATTCCTAAATTGCTTTTACGCCTAATTTAATCGCTTTATTGCCAAATTATTACGTGGAATTATGTTTTGCTTACTCACATAAATGTATCATTTAGACAAAGATAATAATCGCTGTTATGATAAAATTACACCAAAATTATTCGTCAATTTTTTTTTTATTATTATTATATCAAAAGTATCTCATATTGTTTACAATGCCGAATTCGAATGATGAAAAAAATTTATTTAAAAAGGAAAAAAAGAAACCAAAGAATAACTTACATTTTATTCCGATATATCCCTTGTTGGAGGCGAAAATGATATTTTTATTGCTTTACTAAGACCTGTCCGTACCTATTCTTATCAAATGAATGAAAAAATAAAAAGAACATTAGAAAAATTTAATACATTCCAACAGCCTTTTTTTTTTTTTTCTAAACTAACGTCCTAAAATTAAAAGTTAAATTTTTCCGCGCGAATTTAAATAACGGTTGCCACAAAACCTTAATTATGTCAACAGCATTAAAAAGAAACATTCGATCGAAGTTTTCGCCGTGAATTAACGTTTTAAAAATAAAAATAACATTTTTTCGCGCAAATTCAAATAATGGTTGTTACAAAACCTTCATCGCAACAGCATTAAAAAGAAAATAATTATTTCATAGTCAAATATAAGTTATTAATAAATTAAAAAATCGTTTTTCTTGTTTGTTTCATATTTTCATGAGTGGCAGCATCAAAAGATTTTTATTTTCTGTATCATATACTGTAAACATACGTTATAAGAACAATATCAGAATAATAAAAAAAAAAATATCGAAATAAATATTTAAAAGAATAACTATCAATTGCAAATAACTATCAAAGTAGAAATGAACAGTCATTAAATTGTTGAGGAAAAGAAGTTAAGAATTCCTCTAAAGTATTTTTTTTTTTTTTGTTCTAATGCAGTTGGCAAACACTTTAGACAGCTTGGTCTTGGATGCCTTAAGGCAAGCGCTGCACAGACGTACTCACCCAGGGGGCGTGTGTAACTTGAAGAGAAGCCAGGGACGCGGAGTAACAATGCCTCCGCAACGCTCTACGATCCTATTAGGACCGGGACCTACGGTTTAAATGTAGCCCTAAAATTGAAAAATTGAATCGCGAAATATTCTGGGTAGCAAGATTGGCGATTTCCTCAGGGGTACAGTATTCTAGATTTCAACCCAGAAAAGATATTAAAGATGATAATTTTCCCTTGAAAGTATTAATAAGAACAAAAATTATTTTTTTCATAAATATGTGATTAGTTAAAAAATCGTCTGCTTTCGTTTGTTCAGATGTGATTTAGCTTCAAATTTGAATTATATTTTACGATGAAACCGATTTTTAAGCAACGTGCTAATTTATGAAGAATTTCAAAACTGTAAAAAGTTTGGAAATATTGTACATACATATAATCCTTCCAGAGTTCCCGTGGAATGGTAAGCATTTCGAAACAAATAAATCAATTTCTTATTAGGGGTGTTAGTTAGATATACGCAGACACGTGATCTGTGTATATCTGACTAACACCCTTAATTCATCGTAGACTCCAGAACGCTGCAAATCTCCGTCCTTGGAGTGAACTGCACTTGTGAATCAAATTTAAATCTTTAATTTTCATATTTTTTTGTAAATAATAAATTGTGTTAACCAAGAGTCCTGTATATATATATATAATTATTGTAAATAAAAATTAAAGTGTTTACATAAATGATTGCTATGTGAAATTAGAAAATAAAACGAAACAAATTTAGAAATAAATTAAATTACTTTATACATCTCTTTATACAATTTTTATATTACAGTAACAAATCAACACTTTGCATCTATTTGTATATTCACAGTAGATCACAAAACTATATTCACATGCATCGCTAATGTAATGAAAATCACCAACATCAAATGCGTAAATGTGCAGATTATAGTAAGTAAAAAAGGAACATTGTTTGAGAGAAAATGAAAATAATTATTACTTGCACTTATCCTTTAAAAAAGGCATCCACGACAGACAAAGTAAAAAAATTTCAAAGACATATGACACACGCTGCATTTTTACAAGATATACTGCCTTAAAAAAGAGCACTTACTATACATTTTCAAAAATAAATACATAAACGTACTTATGTGGAGATACTATTTTACACTGAAATTCAAAGATATGATGGTGTTTGACCATACATCTGTGAGTTTAACCAATCCTTCTAAATGAATACTACACTGTTTTCTTTCTAAGAATAAAATATTCTACCATTCAGAACATTGAATTAGAATAGGAGGTAATAAGACACACATTATACTAAAAGTGTTTTATTTTTTACTTATTGCTTTGGATTAGTATTCACGTATGTTCCGCTTATTACTTAAGCGTCTAAATAAAATGCTGCTTTGCATTCGTATTTGTTTTTGTATGGTCTTTACATTCCGGTCAATTTATTTAAATTGTCAATAGTATTTCAACTTTAAATTAAAAGTTTTAATAAGTAAATAATTTTTCTCATCACTTTTAAAATTTTTGTAAAGTACACAAATAATAGTTGCTGAAGGAGAAAGGAAAAACATTTTATTTAGTAATCAGCAACTTTTTGTTACACATTCCAAATATTTGTGAATATAAAAGCTTTTGAATCTTATATTAATAAAACGAAGATTTCTTATTAAGTTATGGAATTTGTGTAGATTAATAATATTGAACTATACTAAGAAATAGAGATTAAAATGCTGTTGCCTTTTTTTTTTTTAAATACATTTTTATTACATTGATTAAATAAAATGTGTCTCTGAGTAAATAATACCTTTCGTAAATTACTTTTATGAATTATTTCATATAAGAAAAAAGTTGCGATTTGATGCCAGTATTCAATAAATACTTTATTCGAATATTTCTGCTGCTTTTTTAGCCAAGACATTTTGAAAAAGCCAATATAACCTATGCATGTGATAAAAAAAGAAATACAAGTATCTTGATAAAGCCCCTATTTAAAATTATTGAATTTTCATAAAACAAAAACAAAAAAAAATAAATAAAACGCAATGAAGCAAAGGCAAAATGACATTTCTGTCTTTTTAACTAGAAATTATTTTTTTAAATGTTGAGCATGGAAATTTTTTTTCATTTAATGATTAGGAGGAGCTATTCAATGAATATGCAAATGAAAGTTCATCTGGGACCATAAAAAAATCCCAAAACTATATTTAAAAAAAAAATCCACCTTTTCAAAGACATTTGGAAAATCCAGTATTATCTATACATAAGATAAAAAAACAAAATCAAGTATTCTGATAAATAAACAGAACGTCCCTCCTATCTGAATGTCAATGATTGTATTTTTGTTATTCTTTAAACATAAAAAAGACAACAGCAATGAAATCATGATAATACATATTTTCCTGGAAAAATTAATAATAAATGATATCATATGTCTGCAAATAAAAAAATATAAAAATTTAACTATAAAAAGCCAATATTTTTAGGTGTTTTAATACAATATATTTCAAACAGTACTTTTATTTTTATTATAATATTCTTATTCTTGTTTGATGAATAGTTTTCAGCAGACATATGATGTCTTGATGAGATATATGATATATTTCATTTTATTTTCAATTCTAAGTAGCGTTGCAGAACTCTGTACAAGAAAATCGTCATCTCATACTTTCTCCTCCTACGTAAATAGTTACTTTATAGTTAAGTGCTTTTCTTATTCTAGAAAAGAGTGTAAAAGTATTGAAAGCATAGTTCGGTTTGCAAATTGCTTTTGCTAATCAATTTCTAGAGGCACCAGATGCACAATATATTAAAAATAGATTATACATACCGTGTGTGTTTCTAGGAATACATATTTCTTAGCAAAATGGCCAGTTAGTAAGATGATATTACAAGTACGTAGACTGATCGTCTTGGATATGACGATGTATCAATTATTTCATTTTATACAGAAAAATTTTGCTTCATAAAAGACAAATAATAAATTTTTATTAACTTGAGGCATATCATTTTTATCTGGCCATCTCGCTATTTTAAGCACAATCAAAAATAAAATATGTCATTATAATCAAAAACTGCTCTATAGAACCAACATTTAAATGAAAAAAGCTGCTATAAGAGTAGAGATATTAAAACAAATTTTCATTAAAATTCTCTAATGGAAAATTCATGAATTAACAATATGAAGATAATAGTAAGCAGCTAATAGTAGATAATAATTATTTTGAGTATTGACAAACATATTAAAAACTATTCATTTGATTTTTCAAAAAAAAAAACATTTATATTGTAAAAAATTTATTCAATCATTTCCATGTCCAAATTTGTTGGTAATTTTAAATTTATATATTTTAATATAAAATGTTTTACAAATGATAATAAAAATTTATATTATGATTTACTGTTTTTGACTTCCAGGTTTTTGAAATATCAATCCTGAATATGTGAAGTTTTATTAATCAAAACATTGTAAAAGCAAATTCTAATTGCTATTTTCATTAAATTTCACATTTTACGATACAAAGAATTAAAGCTGATGATATACTGAAATTTTTTACTTTATTTCAACACTTTCTGTGAAACTAAATGAAAATGAGCAGAAATTATTAAGCAGGTCAAAAATTTAAAAATTTTTCTTTTTTTTTAAAATACTCAATTTCATTTATATAGTTAAAAGAATATAAATAAATAAATAAATATGTGATTATTTATTATAAAAGCATAAAAATAATACAATTTTCAGCACATTTATTTCTTTTGTTTATTTTAGATATAAAAATTCCATTTAACTTTATTTTTATTGGTTTACGAATGCCATTTTTAATTTGTATACGAATAGATTTATAATTTTTTTGTTAAATTAATCATAACCAACTAATAGTAATGTAATATTATGTTATTATTTCAAGTTGAATAGTTAAAAAACCTTAATAACGAAAACAAATTAAATTTGCTCAATTAGAGTCGTAGATACATTAAAAATATTAAATGGCTGCAAGATTGCAATTTTCGTTGTATTTTCTACCTACATAAATTCACTTAAGGAAGTAGCATTTTATTGCTAACTAGTAACTAATCAAATGTTATTCATATTTCTCCACTTTTTTTTTTTTATTTTCCTTTAACAAACATTTAAATAATCAAGTGACCATTTAAAGAAGCATCTGTGCTTAATTTGATATAATGTTTTTATAAAATTTGAAGAAAAAATTGCAATTCACAAACTTTTCTTGATTTTTGTTTTAATACTAAGATATCCTAGCAATTTATGCTTATAAGTTATAGTATGTTTTTAACAAAAGCGTGGATTAACTCAAATATTCATAGTAAAGGGAGTGTTTTTAGTTCCATTCTTCCTTTATTTATTTAATATCTATGAACAGAAAGATAATGAAAGTAATTGAAGAAAATTGATATGTACATCTATAATTCGTACATTATCTTTTTAGTTTTTCTTTTGGTTTTAATTCCATTTATAAAATAAATCTTTAATTAGTTCATGAACTAACAAAAAATTTACTTAATGAACTATAAAAATTTGAATAGCAAATTTTTCTTTTTTAATTAATATAATTTGCGCAGAGATAAAACTGTCAATAAATTGCAGTGTAATGAAATGTTAATGATAGTTTGAATGTAAATATTATAGCATTATATCTTATCGCTTCCTTACTATATTTTCAATAGCATCATATAGGATTTAAATTCTGATATTTTAGTACAGATATCTTAATTAAATTTTTAATAATGAGATTATTATAGTTAAGAGAACACATATATAAATATTGTATCAATAATAAATAATAAATGAATGTTTTTATGTGGGTTGTTTCAAGTGGGGTAAAAAGTTTTTGACTTCAAAAATCGAATGAAACACATAAAATATTTTTTAACGAATATTCTATTTTCAATACATTCAAAATTAAGTGGAAATTATTTAAATTTGATCATATACATGATAAATATAAAATACTGTTTGCGTCTATTCATAAGTTTGTATAAGATATACCCCTTATATAAATTTATGAATTCATTCTGAGATTTAAGTTAGATGATTAAATTTCTTTAAAGTTTGAAAAGATGTTTGAAATGCACAATAAAAAAAATAGTTTATAATTAATATATGTGTAAATTTGCACACTACAACCTGTTTAACCCTAACTGTCATGATAGTCCTAATTCTTCATCAGATATATTTGTAGTTGGTTATACTTCTTTTTAATGATATATTGCTTAAATTAAAATATCAGATAATTTGGGAAAGAAACATATAAAACCAATGAAATATTAGCTTTGCATGTGGTTGTGCTGTCGAATATGTTTAGTCTGCAAATAAATTTTGCTAAATTTTGATTATGACGATCCAAAACGGCTAGAAATATTCAATTATCACGAGACTTCATTAATTTTAATTACTAAATAATAAAAGGAATAAATTCTGCATACAACTAATATATAAAGTAATTTGTTGTTTAAAAAAATCAAAATGATTGTTTTTATTATTGTGTGTTAAATGATATTTATACAGGGTGGCCACTGAAAACTGATGGATTTGAAAAAAAGTAATAACTAGTTCGTTTACAATATTTTTTTAGTTACAATTGGAGATTAAAAATGGCTACATACTATGTGAAGCAACGAATATAAGACACCGAGTTATTCCAGTAAAAGAGCAATTATTAGAACTCAGAGAAAATATCGCCAGCATTTTAATCCTAAATAATAGTATTTTACATTTACTCCCAATTTTAAAGCCTAATTTTGAAAACATTGGATGAGTTAGTGATCCTCAGGAAAAATCTTATTATTTTGAAGCTATTATTGTTTTATATCATTCAATCGTCCTTTAGTGGTCACCCTGTATTTTCCTTACGTCTTTGTAGTAATTTTTGTACAATTTTTTTTTCATACATTTATCAAAGAAATGTTTGGGAATGGGCTTCATGACACCATTTTCCCTCGTCATTTGAAAAAAAGAAAATTTAAAACCATTTTCTCTCCAGCGCTTCCAAACTTAAAACCTAGAGTGAAATTAAAAACCCTCTCTGTGCGTAAAAATCCGAAGTTAACGAAATCGCTCTCCCTTCTTCACTCGTCCGAGTCGCAGCTCAGTGCCAGAACCTCCTGCTCAAGACTCTCGTCCTCGAACATGTCTAGGGAGGAGGTGCTGTTACTATAGCGTCGCTTGTACACGTCCCGCATTCGTTCCCAGAAGAGGCGGTTCGTCTCTACTGCCGTCAGGGTGTCTATCACCTCAGGAAACAGAGTTGTCAGGATCCTTGAAGAGAATAGTACCAAATATGAGATGTTCTGGAAATTCTCACAAAAAGGTTCGTATAAATAAATTAATAGTTTAAAAAAACTAAAAAAACACGCTTTTAGAGTTAAACTGAAAAGTAAAAAATAATTGTTAGCATAAGAATAAAAATACTGACGAGAAAAATGAATGTCACTCTTCTAAAACCGTGGGGTGCTTTGTATGACATTTTTAAACTAACTCTGTATTTCGAATGAAACTAGTGAAAATTATAACGATTGGTATCGAGCACCCCACGCTTTTTTAGAACAGTGTCATTCATTTTATTCTTATGTTAACAATTATTTTTTACTTTTTAGTTTGATTAACTCTAAAAGCGTGTTTTTAGTGTTTTTAAACTATAATATTTAAATGAGGTCCCGGTACGGAGGACTGGAACTATAGTTCTTACAATAATTTAATTGTGAGTAAAACAAAGGGTTAAAATGCAAATATGCCGAGCCAGCCAGGATTCGAACAGGGAATCTCCTGATCCGTAGTCAGGTGCGTTATCCGTTGTGCCACTGTCCCCGCAAATTTGAATATCTTAGGTACTTTCATTCTACATGGGTTAAAGTTGCTTTTCATAAGTTAAAATAAAAATCACTAATCCTGGCGATCCTAATCATGATGAGATAATAAACTTATCAAAATATTTTAATGTCGTCGGTCCTGATAAGTCTACAACGTTTAACTTAAATCTGATCGCTTAAAGTAGGGCAAAATCGTGCCCAAAGAGTCAGTTACAAACAAACGTACAGATGAAACTAATAAAAGCGTATTAAAAATAGGGTAAATTACAACTTGAATCAGATTCAATTCCACTGATGCAGGTTTGTTATAACTGGATACTATAATCTCATGCCGTAGAACGCCAGCCAAATGGAAGCCTGAACGGGCAGCAAATCAAGCTTCCGATTGACTGTGATTATAGTATCCAATGTAAATCCACCTTTCTTCTTCTTCTCACAGCTTTCATTGGCGCAACAGGCCGTTTGTCTACCGGCGGATTTCGAGGTAAGAGATGCTTACTGGATAGGGTTTGTCAGCCCTATGCGCAACGCTCTACAGTCATATTAGACAGGGATCTATGGTTTAAAGTGGAAAATCCATCTTTACTGTTGGGGAAAAAAAAAGAATATACTTTGTAACGATTGTGACAGAATATCTCGCATAGGTAATGGGTGCTTTCCTCCAGTACATCAAGCGAATATTGAATATTGCTGGAAATCTTTTCAGAAGGCATTACTTCCATTCTCACCCTTACAAGGTTTGCATTGACACTCCGGAAGATCGATAACTGTTAAAAATGCAACAGAATCATGAGCGGAATGCACTCTTGTCTCTGCTCAGGAGCATTAAGGATAATAATTTTAACCTGAGCTAAAAAAAGATTAAGCATGCCAAACCAAGTCTGCGTTAGTGAAAAACCTTTCAAAATCATAAATGATTTCAATGAATTATACTTTTTACCATTTAGATTTGATTTGCATAACAATGAATGCCAATTTTAATGATGAATCAGCAATTTTTAATAAATCAGCAAACTTTATGTATTGTCACATTAAAGAATAAAAGTTGGTTGTTAGAGATTGCAATCACTAGAGGGAGGATATCCTTGAGTAACTTTAAAGATTCATTTATTGATATCAGCTGAAGTTGGTATAAAATTCTTTACAAAAACTTCTTTCCATTATAAAAACTTAAGAAATAATTGTTACAAGAAAAAAATATCATAAGAAAAATACATGTAAAATTATTATAGGAAATGATATGCATTAATTATAATACATTTATTTTTAATGGGGCGAATCGTTACAAAGACTTCATATAAACAAGCAAAAAAATGTTTTTGTTTAAATGGTATAAAGGTCGCAAAAAAAGTATTTAAAATTTTTCTGATTGAATTGTATATATCACAACAAATAACACGTTTGTAGTGATGACATTTGTGTTGTTTGTGGGAAAAAGAAAGAAACAAAACTTTAGATAATGTTTTTTTTCTTTCTAATGCAGCTGGCAAACACAGACACCTTGGTGTTGGATGCCTTAAGGCAAGTGATGCGCAGACGTACTCACTTTGCATTACCCAGGGGGCGCGTGTAACTTGAAGATAAGCCAAGGACGCGGAAATGCCCCCGCTACGCTCTGCGATCTTATTAGACCGGGACCTTTTTTAAAGTGGATTCCGAACCACTTGGTACCGCCGGGACGCGAACCTTGTGGTACCGAGCGCTAGCCACTCGGCCATTCAGGCCTTTGGAGAATGTAAAAACAATATATTTTTCTGTTAAAAATCATTTGTAAAAAAATCAAACTAATGTACAAGTACTGCCTGCAAGCACTTTTAAGTTATGTACTTCGTTCAGTGATTTAGACTAAGAGGCATGATACCTGTTGATCCATTATATAATTAAGGAAGCGTTGCCCAACTCGTCGCTCAGTGGCAACGTGTGTCGCTCGTGAACATTAAAGCTGAGATTCAATCCGATGGCGGCTTTTTGTAGACATTGTTTCAAACAACGAGGAGCCTAGTTGGTGTTTGTGATGTTCAGCCTCTTGCCTCCTAAGTCAGACCAACTGGTAGGAGTTTTCCGAATTTTCTCGCATACCGTATACAAAATGCAAATGAGGGGTAATTCCTTCTAAAACATCCTCCCGGAAGGCACTGCCCTCCTTTTTTCAGCGACTCGGAACAAAGTCAGACTTCTACCTACGGGTGCTTCATCACAACAGAAGCTGCCCCTCTTTCCCTCCTTCCATGAGACCGCACTGGTTCTAGCACTTGGTCTAAATGTTTCTACTATCAAGTGAGATAAGTAACAGGGAAGCGTTATGGGAAATGCAAAGCAGAAAATAAGTGTTTGTCTACTGTAAAAAAGCATGCTGGTCGGCTATTGAATGGTGTGGTATTTTTGCTGTTTTTCTAGAACATTTTTGTATAATCATTATCTTTTTGGTTGGAAAACAAGTGGCTATATATTCTAGTTATTTTAAAAATACATCTATAATGACAACTATAAATGAATCTATATAATACATCTATAATTAAAATACATCTAATAATAATCTATTAAAATAAATCTATCTACCATCTTACGATAGTACGCAAGTACCACCGTAAGTAATCTAAGTACAATAGTAATCTCGTAGACAAGTTAGTAGTGTAGAATACAAACTGATTAGTATTCTCGCTGGACGCATGTGGCCGGGCTGTTTTGTAAAATAAGAAGTAAATTCGCTGATGATGGTAACAGAGTACTTTGAAATAACTCAGAGCGTTAGACAAGAATATCCAAAACTTTCTTTTACTTGATATGCAAATTCCTTGTATTTATTCTCCTGGAAGGCATTACATCAAGCTAAATGGCAGTTAAATTGTCCAAAGTTTTCCTGCTGCCAAAACGTATTGGGGTTGGGGGGAGGGGATTATGGGAGGAAACGATGGGAATGCACTCACTTGTAGGCGGATGGACGATGTTTTCGACGAACCCGATCTGCAGCTCTGGGATGCAGGCCTTCTCGCGATCCATCATCTCGCTGGGGTGCACCCCCATCGCCTTCTCCCAGGTCTCCTTGCGAGAAGAACTCGTTGTAGATCAGCTCCTGGGATAGATAATGGAGAATCGATTGTAAGCAAATTAGTTCTGATCATCGAACGCCAGTGTGCCCTTGGTGAATTACCGTGGCCGGCTCCTCTCTGCGCTATTGATCTTATAATTTTATTGTTTCGATCCTACTACACCCTGCTGGTTTGCAGAGGAGACTATTGATTCGCATAAATTCGTCTTGCTCAGCAAGAAATGTTGTTAATTTTGATTAGGGTATCGATCTTGGTGAATGTCAGAGAGACAGTTTAAATGTTGCGCGGAAATTGTGATTTAATTTAATTGAATTTTTTAAAGACTGTAATTTAAGGGAGAAGGGTTTGTGTTTGTTGTTGTAGCCAATTGGGTTGTTTGAACGATTGATTCGTTTTAAATAATGATTTCGGTTGTTTTAAGTTGAAAATGAAAAGTAATCTATGAATTGAATTTGCTTTATATTATTTAAGAATTTGCAATGTTAATATTTAATCTGATTAAAATTAGCACTATCAATTCTTAATGAAATATTTAAATGCAAGAAAAATTTAATTCCTATTATTTAGGATTTAAAAGGATTTTTTTTTATTCCTATTTCCTATTATTTTATTTACATAAAAAGAATTCAAATGATGAAATTAAAATCGCCTAATGTGCATGTTATTTTTAATCCTAATATTGTTTCATCAACGATTACGAAATTAATTGTGAGACATGGCATTACAAAATTAGTCCATCTAATAATGTGTTTTTATTTAAGTGAATAATGAATTCAATAAAATTCAAGTTTTACTAAAGAACAATTGAATGTAAAAATGGGTTATGAATGATTTTTTTGGTCAAATTTTATTAAATTTATTCATTAATAACGGATATTGCAAAAGCTAAGAATATCTCAGGTATATTTTTTTCTTCTAACTGTATTCTATCAAGCCAGAGTAATATACCTTTTTTTTCCATTAATAAGAAAACAGAAATATTCGTCATTTTATGTAATACATTGTTAGAATTTAAAATTGTAAATATTTTCATAACAATTGCACGTTATTTTTTATTTATTGTTTTATATTCCATTACTGAAGGTTTTTTTTTAAATTACTTTCTTACCAATATAAATAAGAAAATAATGTAGAAAAAATGTGATAGAAACAAAATATTAATTTCTTTTGTAACATGCAATGCAAATGCAAAATAAATAAATTTCGATATGAAATTCTTTGGTTCTCTTAATACATCCAAGTGATACTCCATTTAATGCCATGTATTGGCCAGCATCTGAAGTATTATGGAATTAACAGTGGTTACGATAAGCTGTTCCAGGTCCAAGGATATCTGATGGACATATTCTTTTACATAATAACTTCTTCTTCATTAGCCCATCAGCCCCGTGATGGGCCATGGCTGTCTGCCTACTGGCATATTTCAAGATAGGAGATGTTTTCTTTTTTACGGGGTAGAGTTGTCAGCCCAACGCTCAGTGCTCTACAGTCCTATTAGACTGGGGCCTACGGTTTAAGGTGGACTTTGAGGCACTACAAACATCCATGGCACCGCCGGAACTCGAACTCGAAATCTGTGACACCGAGAGCCAGACACTCGGCCATCAGCCCCCACATAATAACACATATAAAAAAAAACCCATTTTATTTAAATTTGAAAAGCATCTCCATTTAAAATTTCATATCATCTTAGATGTTTTCCAATGCTAGACGTGGAGCTGAGCATACCACGAACAACCCAGGTATTTCACATCGAAATTTATTAACTTTCGTAATTATATGTTTAAATTTTAAAAATTACATTTTATATCTATCATTTCTAGGCGTTTTCTGTTTACATTAATTTGTAATATGTTTAATAATTCTCGAATACCCTGTATTTAGAATTTTTCTTAATAAGTTCAGTTATAAATGTTTATATCAGCAAACAAGTAATATAAAAAAATTTTTTTTAATCAATTACTACTTTTCTTTCACAATATTGCAGAAAGTGCTTTATAAATAATTTTCATTCATTTAAGTTTATCGGGCGCCATCTATTGGTAGATACATGCAACTTAAATCTAAAAAAATTTAAATTTAATGAGAGAATTAATATTTGATAAAACTGCATTAACATCCAGTGTCATCCACTGCAAGTTAAAAAAATGTATTCGAACTTGAGTGGATGAATAAAAAGTATTTTATGAACGATTGAAAATTTGAACAAGATATATATAGAGAGAGAGTGTGAGATAATAGAAGGAATTGAAGCAAACGGAGTTATTCTGAAATTTCGATTAACTAATTGCACCCTTTAAGTATTACGTCATGAATAGAATTTATACAAAAAAAATGTTTTACCGCTATTTTCTTGGAGCTCTTCCAATCCTTCGTCTGATCGGAAAGGTCGCAGCAGGTGATGAGAAGACACAGCAAGAGTTGGTGATGACTGGAGTTATCGATATCATAACCATCTGAAAAATTATTCTGATTAACATGTAAACTGATTATTAATAATTCTGATTAACATTTTTGACACTCAACAACGAACTTCATTTAAGAAGAAGAATTTTACAAATTTGAAAGTAAGTAAATTATAGTTTAAAAAAACTAAAAAACACGCTTTTAGAGTTAATCAAACTAAAAAGTAAAAAACAATTGCTAACATAAGAATAAAATGACTGACGAGAAAATGAATGTCACTGTTCTAAAAGCGTGGGGGCTTTGTATGACGTTTTTAAACTAACTCTGCATTTAGGATGAAACTAGTGAACAATTATAACGATTGATATCGAGCAACCCATGCTTTTAGAACAGTGGCATTCATTTTCTCGTCAGTCATTTTATTATTATGTTAACAATTGTTTTTTACTTTTTAGTTTGATTAACTAAAAGCATGTTTTTTAGTTTTTTAAACTATAATATTTAAATGAAGTCCCGGTACGGAGGACTGAGCTATAGTTCTTACAATAATTTAATTGTGAGTAAAACAAAGGCTAAATGCTAATATGTTGAGCCAGCCAGGATTCGAACAGGGAATTTCCTGATCCGTTGTATCACTGTCCCACATAGGTTTGAATGTCTTAGGTACTTTCATTCTACATGGATTAAATTGCTCTTCATAAGTTAAAATAAAATCACTCATCCTGGCGATCCTAATCTGATGAGATAATAAACGTATCAAAAAGATTTTATTGTAGTCGGTCCTAGATAAGTTTACAACGTTTAAATTATATCTGATCGCTTAAAGTAGGACAAAATCGAGCCAAAGAGTCAGTTACAAACAAACAAACAAACATACAGGTGAAACTAATAAAAGCGTATTAAAAAGACAATACAATGATAATATTAAATAAATTGCTACAATATTTATGAAAAATTAAATTATTACAAATCACTAAAATCAATATCCTCGATAAAAAAATTACCATAAATAAAATTTATACCAAGTACAAAGATAAAAAAAATCCTCTCAACTAAAAACATTAAATAATCTATGATCATAAAATTTAAAATATTTATTAATAATACTTGGATAAAAAAATTGTTAGCAATATTAAAAATCTCACAAAAATGCACTTAAAATATACGAGTAATATGTTAATAAATATATAAATCGAATATCTAATTAAAAAAAATGATGCAAATTTCTGTAAAATACATTTTGTATTAAGTTCTTGAATATTACATTAGTTCAACAAATATTGAACTCTTCTCAAGTTTAAGTTTTGAATGTGTGATTTGAAATTTTTACAAACAATATATGTACTAAATTCAAAGAAAAAAATTTTTAATTTAAATTTTGTAATATAAAATGGCTTGTCCAAAAAGGAATTGTGGTGCCAAGACAATACAGCATATTTATTGTAATAAAATAATAATAAACTGCCTTAAAAATTATTATAAAATATATTTAAACCAAAATTATGAAAGAGTTTGATAAGCATTGAATTTAAGATTCATAGATTTGAAAATGATTTTGCTAAAGGATATTAAGTAGTATCTAATTATCTTCAAAATGTTGTATTCTTCTTCTTCTTCACAGGCGCAACAGCCCCATGGTGGGTCAAGGCCGTCTACCAGATTTCGAGACAAGAGATGTTTTTCTTTTTACTGGGTAGGGTTATCAGCCCAGTGTTCTACAGTCATATTAGATCGGGATCTACTGTTTAAAGTGGACTCCGAGCCACTACAAACATTCATGGCATCTCCAGTACTCGAGCCCCATACCTGTGGCACCGAGCTCCAGCACATGTTGTATTCTCCAAACAGTATTGTAAATGTATATATTTTTATATGATATATAAAATTTTATTACTGTTTATGTTTATATAGCTAAAAACAACCACACTGGTAAAAAATGAAATTTCAACAAGAAATTAATTTAGACGAAGGAAATTTAGGCAGAATATTTATTTATGTAACATATTTATTTGATTAAAATGTCAAGGTTAAAGTTGCAGATTAAAGTATGCACATTAAGAACCATTTTCAAATGAGAAATGGTGGTACATTAATAACCTGCAAGATTCACGTTTTTGAATGTCTGCATGCGTACATTGTGTAGTGCAGATGTCGTATGTCATATTGTTGGATGGAGTTGACTGTTGCACTTGGTCAGTCAAAGCAATAATGGTCCATGCTGGTTGCGAATTGATTTGTCGGCCAATAATGTGCCATATCTAGTGATCATTCAGACCAAGGCAACGTCCATATTACATAGAGCACATTGGGTGAAAGTGGTACGGGATAAGAATTAACCTGATGGGAAATAAACTGTGTTAATGATAAAAATATAGCAGCACAACCGGTTAGTTACCACTCTAGTGTACAAATTTGCTGTCGAGGGGCATGGGATAACAACGAGAGTACTTCTGCTCTCATAGGAAATTGCTCCCCAGAACCATAACTCCTGGTGGAGGTCAGGTCAGCCTGCCTACAACGCAAACAGATTGGCCTTAAGCGGTCATTTGGCTCCTTTCTAACCAACATACAGTCATCGGTGGCAAAAAAGAAACAGAAGAAAGCTGTCCATTTGAGGGATTGTTAAAACAGAAAGGGCTGTCATTTGAGAACACAACAAAACTCCCCGCTCTGCCTCCAATGACACCACTGAAGTAGTAGATGTCGATGATTTGGAGCAGTGGCATGAATGCTACATGAATCTGGCTTGGATATGTCCTTCAAACAATCTTTGGTTATCGTTCTCTGTGTCATTCTGGTGATAACACAAGCTTGAATTTCTGCTGCAGATGGAAGTCAATGCTCTGAATTCATGGTCCGTCTCTGTAACATGGTGAACTCTGGCTCTCTTGAGCCAGTATCTTCTCTGTAGTGACCTTGTACGGCTGAACTCTGGCTGTCTTGAGCCAGTATCTTCTTCTGACCTTTTCATGGCTGCTGCTTCCAGAGGAGCAATCATGCACAGTGGACACATACATTTCTGCCTTTTAATCTTTCAAACTTACGCGAAAATAAAAATCTGACCTTTCGAATAGCTCTATTAAACGTCCTCAGTAAGATGCTGATTCTGTCTTTTTCGTCTAATCTGGCTTCTTGATTCAAGTTTAGCTCACAACGCCCTATCCGAAAGATAAATAACGCTCACGAAGTTACTGCAATGTTTTTAAAGCAAACGTAATTTTCATTTTTATCGAGGCACATTTAGCGTCACTCTTATTCGTCTAACACTATACTTGAACAGATATCATCTTTCAGATGTGAAAAAACGCTCCCCAAATTTGATTTACGTATATTTATCTAACATAACAATTTCATTGAAAAGTTTTAAGAATTAATCTGTTTTTTATTAAGAACTGTTTTTTAATATGTTAATATACGATTTATAAGATTTGTATAATATTTTAATGTTTAAGTAATATGACTTTGAGTAATAATTTATACTATGGGAAATTAATTCTATTTAATTTCATTATATAATAGTTTCATAATTTAGAATATTTCAGAAAATGAAAGTGATGATAATAATTTTCTCAAGTGCAATACTGTTGTCATTTCTTTTTGATTATTCATCCGAAAAATTTTACGGATTCATGTAACTAAATATCATTAATGAATTAAGTACCTTGAGCCATCTTTTCGATATCATCAATAATCCTCAGGTGGTGAGCGAGGTCTGTAGCAAGTATCACATCTCTCATGCAATCCAAACACTGGGTGTATTCCTGCAAGAAAATTTGTGTAAAAGTGTTTATTATTAATTTATTCAAAATAATACTTTAAAGACAAGTTCATTACTCAAGAAATTTTCAAAATTTTAAAGAGGAACAATAAGTGATTTCCAACGTTAACAAACCGTGCATTGTTAAAATGTGAAATAAATGTATTTTCCTTTTTAAGGAATTAAATTTGTTAATTATAAAACGACTATTACAAACAAAGTTTTCTTTATTTTATGGCATAAAAACTCCTTTGAAAGTAAATTTTTTTCCCTTTCATTTAAAAAAATATATAAATAATAACATAACATTTCTCCGATAATAATGCATTAAGCATTGTTTAAAGAAAGAAATTATTAAATTTTATTATAAATGTTATTTGTGGTAAAAAATGTTGACAAGCAGCAATATAATGATTTTATTTTAAAATTTGTGGGAGAAAATTATTTAATTTTCTAAATTCCACTTCTCTAAAAGGCTTTTGTGCACTGTTACAGAATAAAATTTTATAGAAAAATAGTCACTTTTAATAATTATTCATTTTACAACATTTCATATTTCCCTTTTTTTTCTAAGTAAAAAATGACTGTGATACAAACATCTTATTTTGAAATAACACAATAAAGTTTACCAAGACAAAAATTGAAAAACATTTATTTGTTAATTTACAAATAAATAAATTAGTGCTATTTTTCAAAAAATGTATGTTGTGCATATTCTACGTTAATTTTTTTGGTATAATTTCAAGTTTTAACTTGTGTGATTCTTTTTGCTTGGAAAGCATTTGGAATTTGTTAAACTCTTCTTAAATGTCCTCTTTCTCTAAATGTTTTTAATGAGTGCTCTATGCAGTACAACAATCTGAACTGCATTTCATTTCATAAGAACAGCGAAAAATTTTTATATTAACATTATTTCATATCAATTTCGCATTTAACGTAGCTTCCTGCATATAATTAGCAACTTTCCATAATCCACAGGCGTACTTTTTGTCCCGAAAAATGAAAGATCCCGTATAATCTGCAGATGAGTCGTTCGTGTTCCTTGTTAGCAGATTATACGCAGCAACCTATAATCCACATCACGAAATTATAAACTACTTAACATATAATCCACGGATTATAGGCTGGATTTTATTAACTGAGCATTAAAAGTTGCCAAACTATACCTTTCTAGAGAGATTTTCTAGGATATTGCAACCATCAGTGTTCAGAATGGCCATGGCTTGAGCAAAGTGGTGCCTCTAAAACAAAAAATTCATTGTTAACATTTTTTATTGCTAACATTTTCAACATTTGAAATACATAAAAAGAAAATACTCACTTCCATGACTGAACCTTCAGAGCAGTATAAAGCAGCTAAGTCGGATTTCTGTATTTAGTAGAGAATGCAGATTTTAATATCCTTTCAAAATGTTAAGTATAAAACACAACGAGTTATAGTGTGATAATATTTACCGAGGCAACTTGAAATTATTATTAGTCCCTCTGTGGTCTAAGTCATGGCACAAACAGGCAACAAAAAGAGAGCAAGACATTCCAATTCACTGAAAAAAATTAATTAAATTCAGATTAAATAAAGTTCTAACGGCTAGCAAAGTTAACTGACTGTGTTAAAAGAAATCTAATATATTGTTTATTTAAAACTACTTTATGGCTCCATAACAATAATAATTCATAGTAATTTATACCAATATTCAGAATTAAACAGCAGACAAAACTTATAGTTGGAATATAATTCATTCATTCTTTAATGAAACTAAAGTATATATATCAATAAATACTAAAAATACAGAAGTAAAATTTTGTAAACAAATAACAAATTTGCACAATAATTATCCAGTGAAAAGATAGGAGTTAAAAAAAAAAAAAGTAGGTCAACTAAATATTTCTTAAATAATGAGAATTGAATGACCCAATGTCATGTATTCTAGGGCATAATATAGCCATAAAAACCTTGCGGCATAAAATACAAACTAATACATATTTTTATGCTAACGCCAAAGGAAAGATCTGGGAGACAGTCGGGAATGATTGGAAAAACTGAGTAGAAAACTCGCAAAGAGACTGTTGCCAATTTTAGATTAAAAACTGGACATGACTGCCTGGCCAGACATCTGACCAAAATATTGGATTGTGAACTCTGATTTATGTGTTTTATGTAAGACAGGAAAATGAATAAGGCCCATTTACTTGTTTGCTCGCGACTGGACTCTAACTTATAACAGAATGGTTATTTGTTTTATCTTTACTAGAGGGCCAGAGAAAACCTATCCTCCAATAAAGAGTACACAAATTTCTCCAACATTTATTATGGTGCTTTTTAAATGTTTATCCTTGGAACATTTAACTCGTTTTTAACTGTTTTTAAGGCGGTTTGGCTGTTTATGTCTGGTCTTTTCTCTTTGTAATTTTGATTTGTTTATGTGTTTTTTTTTTTATTTCTACGGTAAATGGCAAATTTGTATGGATTGAGTTCTAATAAAGCTATAGGTAACACCAATAAAGAATTTTTTTTGTTTGTAATGAATTTTTACCAAACCTGAATGATAATATTGTACTGATTTCTCAGCAAATAGATCACATGATTTGATTACGTTACAGTAGTTTAAATAATGATTGCTGTATGAATTCGATAGCAGTGTTCTTTTTTTTTTCACTTTTAAGAAATGGCTGAATAACGATGTATTCACATGTTTAACGACAACAGAGCACCATTTCTATATTCAACTTCTTCTGACTAACTGAGTTATCGTTATCTTTCATTTCTTCTTATTTTATCATTTTGCGCTTGTAAAAATTAAAGAAAAAACATTCTCAGTTCTTACTAAGTATTATGGTAGGTCTATTATTTTGGTTTATTTGCATTAATTGGCAGATAATTTTTAATGAGCAATCTTTTTTGATAGATTTAATTGCATTTGATATATTGAATTCACACCATTTTAGAGAGAAATGTTGTAAATGTCCATGCAATCTTTAACAAAGAGAATATAGAAATGCACTATATTTCATTTTTGTTCGAAAAATATATACAGAAAATGCATTATTAAATGGCAATTTTCACAATTAAAACCACTGTAAGTGAAATTGAAAAGTATTTTACACATTCATGAACAATAAAACAATCACGCATGGCCTTTTTAGAAGTAAAGACTTATAGGAAACCACATAGAAGAACAAAATTTCAATACAACAGTACATTTAGTCAATATTTTCAATTTTGACTTATAAATATGGAACAAAATTGCGTTGAATTTTGGATTATACATATAAACACTTTCAAATGAATCGAATTTACTCACGATTTTAAAATTATATTGATGCAGACTATACCAACATAATTACTTTTTAAAGGGTCACAAGTAATTTTTAATAAAATGTATATTGCTTCATACTATCTGTTGAATCTTTTCATTTTTTATTTAATGTTTATTATATTACAGCCAAATTTTTACAGTGCCATGTTAAAAAAGAACTTTTAATAAAATTATAAAACTAACATAAATTTATGGCTAAACTTCGACTAAGGGCGTGGAATCCTCGTAGGTTGAGGTTCAGGACACGGTATTTGTATAACTAAATCTGTTTAAAATGATAGATTGACACATTTTTCCAACATGTTTCTTAATTGTAGGGCGGTTTGATGGCCAGCTGGCTAGTGCTCTGGACTTTGGTAGCACGGGGTTGATCGAATCCTGGTGGTGGTATGAATGTTTGTTGGTGGTCCGAATCCACGTTAAACTGTTGGTGCTGGTCTAATTAGCCCAATGCGGTAAAAAAATAACAGTAGAGTGATATCCAAATTAATCTCTATTGCTGGGCTAATTGAATGAATTTTTTTCTGATGTAAACATTTTAAAACTGTTTAATAGCTAATATTCTTTAAAAAGACTAAGAATTCAATTTGTAAATTTTCTTTCTTGTGGTGTGCATCTTGTAGGCTTTGACTGCGTATCAAGGAAAGCGTTTTATGCAATGCAATATCTATGCAATGTAAACAATGTCTGGCGTTTTGGTGCAAAGTATGAAATACCCAATTACTTTATGTGCTTTCACTGGGCATTATACAGAAATATAAATGCTATTATAAAATGCTTTCGCATCTTGTTTCAACATGTAAGTTCATACTCTATTGTTAATCAATAAGAAAGTTATATACTTTATTTTGTAGTATTTCTTCTTTATAAGTGTCTTTTTTTGTAAAAATCACATTCATAACTATCTTTTAATACTTTATCTAAATCTCATTTGCTATATATGATGCCTAGAGTAAGCACATAAAATCACTTTAAACTGTAGGTCCCGGTCTAATATAATTATAGAGCGTTGGGCATAGGCCTAACAACCCTTCCCCATAAAGAAGTCATATCCTGTCTCGAAATTTGCCAGTAGGTAAACGACCTTGTCCCACCATGGGGTTGTTGTGCCAGTGAAGAAGAAGCACATAAAATAATTAAGATATTTCATACTTTGTTCCGTAACGCAAGCATTCTATACAACGCCTACTTTTTCTATATTGCTGGTAATATATATACCATATTGCCTGTGGTGCATACAGCAATATAAATGTGAATCTGGTTTGGTTTGGTTTATCGCTTTACGGTCATCTTGTACACACTTTGGGCTAAATAGACCTGGGCTGTTTAAAGTGAATTCGAACCACTCACAAACATCCATGCCACCAGGTCCCATCAGATCCCATCCACCATCCAGGTTTCAGGTCCATATCCCAGGTTTCAGGTTCAGGATATGAACCTGAAACCTGGGATACCAAAGGCCAGAACGCTAGGTGAATCTGGTACAATTGTGCTATACTGGGGTGGCCAAGTCAAGTCTTGAAATGGATATTTGAAAACTATGAAAAGATACAATTTGGTTCTGATAGCATATAGACCGAAACAGAGCACTTTTTTCATGTAATCGCAATAGTGAAAACTTCAACTCACGATAGGTAGTTTCCCATGAGGTTGACATTCTTGTGCATTAGGTAACAAAAATGTGCGACGGCAAAGGCGTGCATCCAGTTGTGATAGGGTGGATCACGGTATCCCTTTTTAACCATTAGGACGAACCTATTCAAAAGAAGAGTAAAGAAATGCATATTAGTACTATCAAAAGTTTGAAAAATGCACTTGTTGTTAACGTCAATTTACTTAAATCATGAATCGTAATTTTTTATTAAATGGAAAAAAATCTCATTAATGCAATTTTATTAAATTAAAATTATAAAAAGTTAAAATCAAAGTGAATTATCATTAGTCGTATGCTTTATTTTATATTTCTTTTTTCAACATTACATAACTTCAACATAATCTTATTTATAATTTAAATTTGATTCATTATTATTTTCTAAAATATTCTAGACAGATAAACTTCTGTGGCGTTATTCTAATCCTAAAATAAATTTCAAACAATTGAATTATGTATTTTCATTAAAACGGTTGTGAAAAATTTAATTTTATTCATAGCATTCAATTCATATTTATGTTGTTTTACAGTATTACTTCTTTATTTCGAATAAAAGATTATAATAAATAAATACATGGTTATTAACATTACAAATACATTCCATATAGTTGATGAAGTTAAAAAAATTGTCTGAGAAGTATATCAAAAAGCACAATAACTGACATTTTAATTTAATATTCTAATATAAAAATAATTTCTATTACAATAAAAGAGATTTAATTTTTAAGGTACATAATCTGAAATGATGAATTACAGTATGCAAAAAAAAAAGGTACTTTTTAAGAAAGGTCCTTATTTTAAAAGAAAAGAAAGGTCCTTTTTTAGCAATTTTGGTTAAATTACATTGACAGGCACAGTTGACGATTTTTTTTAGCCAAGTTACATATATTTAAAAATAAAAAAATAATAATGATGTGAGAGTCATATATCCAAGACCATTGAAATAAGGACTACTCAAAATCTCCGGTATTTAATATTTATGCATGAATACTAAAAAAAGCCCAACGATCTAATCTTTTTATTCATAAAAAATCAATATGCCTATTGATACACAAAATGTGATTGTCTTCTAGATACAGTAGAACCTCTGATGAAACTTGAGGAGAGGGAGGGAAAGTCGAACTTCAAGGGAGACGCCAAATAATTCGAGTTATATAGTTTTCGACTTACGCGGATTTTGTAAGGAAATATTCGACTTGTAGAGGTTTAGATTCTTTCCACCTTATTTTGAGTTAGAGAGATAAAATAAATAAAAATTCAAGTTACAGAGGTAATAAACATGTTTATTTGCAACTTAAAAATTATATTATGTACAACAATAAAAATCAAAATTATTCCGAAACAACCTTAAAATTGAAAATATTATGTATTCAAAGAGTCGGTTATTATTTATTATTTTTTTTTGCTTTAGACAATTCGATCGTTCTCTATTTATAGCATTATCTAGGCTATAAAGAGCAGAAAATTCTTTTTCTTCCGAGTTGCTATTTCATAGAATTGGTTATTCTATTTACTATATACTCATACATTGTTTTCTAGGAAACAATGACATACATTGTGAAGGGAACAAAAAATTTTTCGAGTTGGAGGTTTTCGACTTATCGAGGTGCGACTTAAAGAGGTTCTACTGTACCCTCTTGTAAAAATCTACTATCTTGTTCAAATTGTCTTCTATATGCCATGAATAATACTCGAATGACTAAACTCACTTGGATAAGGTATCAATAGGAATTCGCCATTTTCTGATCATGCCCATGTCATGAAACATGCACATAACAGCCTGAAACAGAAAATGATTTATGAATATTAGAAAAAAGGAACGCAAAACTGACATTATTTTTTTTTTTTTTATTTCACTGGCATCATCTTACCAGAATGGTATCTTGTTCTTTCAGAGATCGTGGAATGAAAGTTAACCTTGCGAAGTCTTCACTAATCTCTTTCGGGGGTGGAATTTCCGTTTCGGACAATTTTTTGATATCTTCAGGTAGCACCTGAAATAAAGAGAGATTTTAGAAACTGTACGAGAGTAATTTACTTCACACAAAAGCAGAATTTACTAATGTGTCCAAAAGTAAGACCAATTTTCAATTTAAAATCCTGGGGCTTATGGAATTTCCATTTTTTTCTTTTTTTAGGTTGCTGGCACTGTCCTTGACATCTGTGTGGAAATTTGACGTCAAAATATTCATTAGTGTTTGAGTTCCGCTTGGCTTTGTAAGACGCTAAAACTGATTCCGGCGATTTTTGAAATGTCTGAATTAATTGTACAAAGAATTTGCATTAAATTTTGTTTGCGGAAACGTATAGAATGTTGCAAAAGGCATTTGGTGAGCATTCCTATATCGGAAAGAAATGTTTACAAGTGATATAAACAGTTCAAAGAAGGCTGAGAACGCGTTGAAGACAAAGAAAACCTCTGGTCGACCATCAACCTCAACTGACGAAGCTCACGTCCAAAAATTAAAGATATGGCGCTTGCAAACCTTCGATTTACAATTAGAGACTTTGCTCATGATGTTGGAATTTCAAAAGAGTAATATGGTAAAAGGATCGGTCAATTCCATTTTGGGCGTCAAACGCATCAAATCATGATTGGTACCGAGAAAACACTGAATGCGCTAGCTCACACTGCATTGATTCTTCGTGACTTTTTCGCCAAAAATGAAACCCATATCGTTCCGCAACCACCTTATTCACACCATGCCACACCTAGCTATTCCCTAAACTAAAAGACCACTCCGGGACACCGTTTTTGAGCCGATTGAAGAGATTCAACGGGAATCGCCGCGCACTTTGAAGGCCAACTCTGCCGATGAATTTTTAACATGCACTGAGGATTGAGGCATTGAGGAAGTTGGCATAAGTACATTGTATCCGGAGGGGATTACTTTGAAGGCGATGAAATAAATTTGAAAGAATAAAAAAAAGTTTTTGAAAAAATAATTAGTCATACTTTTTGGACACAGTGGTATTTCGGAAGCATTTTTCTTTCGCTTGACGAAAGAAAAATGCTTTCAATTTCAAAAGATTTCAACAAAAATTTTTTTAAACAGTATTTATAAAACAAACAAGTATTTAATAACAGCTAATAAAATCCAAAGTAAAAGATACACACCATGTTAGTAAATTAATAAAACTAATTTTTTAGATTTCGGGCCAAAAATACGTTAAATTCCAATATTTTAAATCTGGCTCTTTTTCAGCTTAAAAACTTATGAATGTAAGAATAGAACTGAAAGAAAAAAAAGACTACCTTCAAAGAGAATATGAAAACCTATCCATATTTAAAACTTAAAACAACCGGCCAACGCGCAGAAAATCATTGCCAAGTTCACCTAATTACACCAAATCAAGTGTCGAACCAGGAATTTTTGAAAAAAAAAAAATGTTTGAGATTAATTTAACTGTAACTTCAAGTATAAGAAGAGCAAATTACAATTCTTATTTATGATCTTTTGATTTTTTTTAAATCTCGCCTTTTTTTTTTCAACTTAAACACTTATGAATATAAGAATAGAATTGAAAGAAAAAGAATTACCTCAAAGAGAACATGAAACAGTAGTCAATATTAAAAGTTAAAACCCATTAAAACAATCGGCCAATGTGCAGTAAATAATTTTTAAACTTCACCAGGATTGGTGTTGTTCAAATTTCTAACCAGAAAACTTTGGATTAATTTAATTGTAATTGTCAATATAGCAAAATAAAATAACAATGCTTATTTAAGATCTTTTGTTTTGTTACAAAACAAAAAAAAAAAAAATTACTTTTACACATAACATTTTTTTTTCGGATAAAGCCTTATTTATGCTAGTGATATTAATCCTACAATAATATAAATTTACAGTAATGATGATCATGAATCTTTAAGATCTTTAAGATTTCATTACAAAGTTTAATAAATCTTGATTGATACAACTTGATTGGCTGACTTAATTTTAAATAGCTATAATTAAGTTACATCGACATCTAATCATCATTCTTTATTCGGATTCGTACTAGGGCTCAAACAATCAAGTATTATTTTGGCCATAATAATAGAAATACTGGATCTTTTCTGACAAAATTGAGATTGTGTTTATAAAAAAAAGGATAGCTTAATTATTAAAAGGATATTGCTGTTAATCCAAGAGTATTATCATCACCTTAGAAGAAAATGTACTTAAATTATTATGCTAAGTATAAGTTCTTACATCGTTAATATAAATAATTTTAGAAATTGAAGAGAATATTAACTTAGTGAACCGTATTGGAACTTATACTCCTATAAAAGATTCTGAGAAAGACTAGCCCACATTTGTGTCCCACAAAACCATTGAAACATTTACATTTACACTACTTTTGAATGGTTTTAGTTGATTGAATTAAATTAAGTTATTTTGAGTTCTGTTGTTGTTGTTGTGACTAATCTTTAATATCCTACAGTTCTGACGGATATCCCATGAGTAGATTACTCATGGATGGAGAGAAAAGGCGTCAGCTTCTGTTGTGATGGAGCACCCGTACGTCGAAGAATGATTTGGCTCTCAGACGAATATGAGACCGGGACCTACGGTTTAAAGTGAATTCTGAAGCACTACAAACATCCGTGGCAACGCCGGGACTGGAACCCCAAACCTCTAAAACCTCGAACCCAAAACCCAAAGCGTTAGAGACACTCGGCCATTCAGGTCCATTTTGAGTTCTAAATTCGGTATCGAAGAAATGGTCTTCCTTCCAGATCTTTCCAAAACATTAATTAACCAAATCATGGTATAACCAGGTGCAAATCTCAAACTGAAAAACCAAAATAATTAAATAAAATAAATAAAATAAAATAAATGCTTGTTGTAGAACATAATCTAATGGTCCTTTTCAAGTATTAAATTTTGAAAAATAAATTCACTGAAATCAAAAGATGGTTGCTACTGTAAGCTATGGATTAAATACAATTTTTTACCTGCATGTGATACATCATAAGTTCATTGGATAGTCTGCTACGGTGTTGAGCATCCCGCACTTTCTTCCACATCAGTGACTGGAAAACAAAGGTGAAACTTTTATTCAATTTGATTAGATAATTTAATGTTTCAAATGAAATCTTATTCTATGAATTTCTTATGTTAGAGTAATATTTTCAATGTATGATTAATAGTTATGATTACCTATATTTATGTGCTAACAAATATATTTTTGACGAGATTGAATTTAAGTAATTTTGCTTTGTTCAGCCCAGTATGGATAAGTAAAAAAATATTCGGTTAATGGCAGAACGATGCGGTGCTATTTAGAAGTTAGGTAAACTAATTGAAATATCGCACCTGATGATGCGAGTATTTAATTGAATTCGTAAAGAGTTATTTCTTGCTTGTTTATATTTCTTATTGTTTGAGGACAACGAATAAATTAAAATAATAAGAAATTTTTTAAATTAAAACCTTTAGTACATTTTTTATCATAGACAGAAATATAAATATAATGAAATTCAAAAACAATAAAATCATTATTAAATACATCCTAAATTTTAAATATATTTCATACTTTTCATGCCTTTTCGAGTTATACATTTCAAATATATTTTTAATTATCAAAGATTCAGTGAATATTTTAGAATGACACTCTGTGAATATTTTTTTTTGGAAGTTTCATATCAACTGAATAAAAATATAGACTTGAAAACGCTTTTTACTAAAAATATTACATGTTTGAGAGA